>PVJC01002533.1:0-78661 GCA_004026665.1 Murina feae | reverse complement strand
TCCACACAGCATCTCCACTGATATGTATCAGATCCTGGGATAACTGATTCAAAAGCTCCCTCCCATCCCGTCCTCTTCCTCTGAATGTCTAGTGCAAGCCAGCTGCAATCCAGAAGCGCAAACACCAAAATATACATAGAAACATGAGACCTCATATTCATAGCTATTAGAGGCTGAATGATAAGCGCACTTTTGTGTGGATCAGAAGCAACAGAATATCAGTAATTTCATACAGTTCAACCTTCTATAATAATAGCAACTTTACTGGTTTCTTTGTTTGTTTATAATCTATGCCCACAGATAATTTTAATTATTTATTACTTATTCGGGCAAAGATTTAAAATGTTGAGGTAATTTCCTCTCCACAATATCAACTATTATCACCCCCATGTACCCAATACTAATCACTCGAGACAATTCACCCAGGAGAGAGCCTGCTACACAAATCACTGGGGAAGGAGGGGTCCTAGCAGCCCAGAATATAACAGGGGCCCCCGGACCTGGAAAACCACTTAGTGAGATGCTTCCTGGTGACCAGACTCCAACCTGACACTGATTACCACTCCCCAAGATACTGACCTGTTGACTGATTGCTTTGAGATCAGATCATCCATCTCCCAGGACAGCCTTGAGGCTGCCCAGCCCCACTGAGCAGCAATGGAGCCCCTTCCTTTAGATTTGAACTTCAAGTTACAGGACATAAGGCAGAAGTCAAAGCAGAATGGGGCTGCAGAACTCCTAAAAGGGTTTTTCCGAAGTCTCACTGATGAGAGGCTCAATAAAAAAGCATTCTTGAGGACACTCTTGAGCAACACACTCATGGTGGCAGCCTAAAAGAGCAGTCGAATGTCAACCAGTGTCTTAATATCCCCCCTGTATCTGAAGGGACTTTACTCTGTGCTAGGTGCTATGAGGGATGACAAACTTTTCTGGTAAAGAAAGCAAATGCAAAGGAAAAGTTTAGTCACAAAACAAAAGATAAACAATTGTTGATTAATGACTCCATTGTTAGAATGGAGGATAAACAATTATTAATAGTTATCACTTTGTTTGTTATAGGCATATGTGAGGCCTGAGTAGAGCACATTGTTTCATTTAGTCCTCTCAAATTATCCCCCCCAGGAGACAGCTGCTATTACTCCTATTGTGAAGTTGAGTGAACTGAAACTGTGAGATTTAAGCAGATTGAACAGTCACATTGCTTTTAAACGGTGAGACAGGAATTTGGATCCAAATCTGTGTGAACTGGTCAGTTCACAAACAGGCTTGGTTGGAGGAAGGAAGAGACATCAGTATGGTCTGGGATGACGGGACTGGGAGTCACAGAGGACAGAAGAGATGGCTGGGTGTGAGGGAGGGCTGGACTGGCGGAGTTCTGGTAGGACAAGAGAGACTTCCCGGTAGGGATCAGTGTCTGAGGAAAAGCTGAGGAGATTCAGTCATTTAAGACTGTTTCTGTCTTCCTTATTTACATCCCCACTTCCAGCTGCATAACTTCCATGGATTAGTTAAGAGACAGTGTGGCCAAATTAAGTAATTCCTACGTGCCAACCCAAGGACTGGCACTAGTTTGTGCTTAGGTCTTCATACACGCATACACACGCACTTACACACATACACATTCATTTACACATTCATTCACATACATGAAAACAGATAAATATTGTAGGAATAAGACTGCCAACACCCTTTCTAGTTAACAGCAATAGAAATAGCCTTATGTAACTTAATTGCTTAATTAGGTTGTCAAGCTTTATGTTGTTTTTAAAAATATTTTTTTCATATCATTGGCCCATTATATCTGAAGTCTAGAAAGTATTCATTTGATTGTCAAGTGTCATTATACTCAGGGTGTGTCTGAGGAACACCTGGGGCATTCCCTTTGGTCCTTCTTTACTGAGCACAGGTGGGGACTTAGTTGTCTTTTGGAAAGTGCTTGATGTTTCCCTATTGCTGAGGCCCCCAGGCAGGCTGCCCTATCCATGTCATGCTGCACCCAGTTCCTCCTGCCAAGTGACCATTTCCTTGGTATCTGTATGAGACAGCCTCTGTCCTTGGGATCTGGGTGGAGAGTCATCTTTAATTGAACAAACAAGCTCTGTTACGTCTTTCTGGGGCCTTCGGTGCCCAAAGAAGGAAAAGAAAAGCTGAGTTGGTCAACAGGCATCCTTAGGAGAACCACACCTACAGGTGACCAAAGGATCCAGTGTGAAATATGATATACGCTGCCTCCCCTTTCACTGCCCCTTTTGTTGGAATGTGATGCCATGTTTATATGGATAGAACCTGTGAATGAGGGAATAATCAATATCTGGGAAGACTTGGGAATATGGTAGTTATTCCATTAACTATCTGCTGTGAATATAGATGAGACTTGCTCCAGGGGGAGCCTAAGATGTGAACTCGGACCTAAGGATGACAGGAAGGACTCGAGCCAAGTCACAGCTGTCACACAATAGAGCAGGCTGCCTCGTTCCCATCTCTGAAGGTCCTGGCACAGACACCAGAAGACCATGCTGAGCAATTCCCAGAGAAAGAATTCTAACAAACAATAAGTGGTGCGACTAAACGCGTGTTTTGGTTAGGTTTCTTTGAATTGCAAGTAACAGAAACAGATTCTGGCTAACTTAGCAAAGAGAGGAAGCATTAGAATACTTGGATAGATCAAAAGAAAAAAAGAGCTAACAAGTGAACTTTAGGAAGGTCAGTAAGAAAGTTGCTCCAGGACACTCATAGCAGGAAATCCCAAATCTTTCATGGGAAGACATACCATTTATGTAATAACTCTGCTACAACCCTCAGGCCTAATGTAAAAAGAATGCTGTTTGACCTTCCTGGAAAGAAACAGATTGACCCAATCCAGGTTATTAGTTATGGCCTGGGGTCCCTATCACTGGGAACCCACCCTAAATAATGAAGTCACATTAAAAAAAAGGGGGGGGGGCGAGTTAGCTATGATTTGAGGGCTGTCCTAGCTGGCAATTACACTAATGATCTATAGCCTGAAGGGTCTGTTTCAGTGGTGTGCTGAAATTGGTTTTTACTGGCTAGTGAAAGTCAATTATATGCATCTCTTTCCAATTCCAGGGCAGTCTGTACCCTGGCAATGGTAGAAGAATTTATACCATAGAAATTGGCAAATATTACGGATCAGAGTTTTTCCTTTTTATTGACCTGGTTTATCAGCACACCATTGGCCTATTTCAAGATTGAACAGTCTTTCCAAGACTGTTATCACCCCAGAGGACATGCCATTGATCCCACGATAGGGAATATATACCCAACACTCACCAGCACTTGTTCTATGCCAAACACTATTCTATAGCACTATAGTAATATAACACTACACAACACGCTATACTGTTCTAACTCCTTTATGAATATTAACTCATTCAGACTGCACAAAAATCGAAGGAGGCTGGTACTATTATTTTCCCACTTGACAGATAAGGAAATAGAGGCAGAATGAGTAAATCAATGAAGTGGAGATATGAACCCAAGCAGTCTATAATAAGTCCTCAAAATAAAATAGACAGTGGGTAGCTGTTATCCTGAGTTGTGATACCTGTGACACAGAAAAATACAAACAACTCAACCACTCTGAACCCTCAGCTGGATTCCAATAAGAGTATCACCCCTCAGTCTCAAGGCTGATGTCAGCGAGAACGGCCCGGGATAGCTCTACAATTAAGTGCTTGGATGTTCACTCCTTTCATTACCTGGGATGCTGGGAGATTCTATCCAAACCCAAAAGCTACTACAAATCCAGGGGGATGAGAGTGGCTCATAGCATACAGTGCCAGAATTCCCCATGTGAGAGACAGCAGCGTTTCAGGACTTGGTGGGAAGTGCACATCCCATCAGTGTTCCTGAATGGGCCATGATGCCATAACCCCAACGAGAAGGACGGAAAGTTTGACCTTTCCACCTACCTCTCTCACTAGTCCTACTGGGAGGCAGACATGGAAAACTGCAAGCAGGGGCTTAAAAAAAGCTTGTCACCTGATTGTGGATGTGTGCCTTGGACAAGTCACTTGATTTCCCCCATCTTAGCTGTGGGACCTGTGAAGAGGAAATTATGTTATCTACAGCTAAGGTCATCGAGAGCTGAAATTAGCTGCCCCCCCCCCCAAAAGCATCTGATAAACGGTGCCATCTTGTGCCAGGGTGAACATTACTGTCAGAAGCATCCCTACTCACATGGCAAGTGGGCCCTGGAGCCTAGGCTGCAGTGCGATTGGACTCATCTCAAACAAAATGGGATATGATCCCACTATCAATTTAGCCAAACTAGCCGAGCTGGTGTCAAATCATCAGTCCAAACGGCTGATGGGAGTTTCAGATAGGACAGTCGTAAGTTCGTGAAGGGAAAATGACTATCAGAAGGAAACACAAGCCAGCTTTCCTCTTCCAATGATTCCTTGAGAGAAGTGATCATAATCCATTGGCAGGAAAGACAATCACTGTTTCTAAACAGACTTTAAAAATTATTCATTTTGTGGGGTGAAGGCCTGGGGGAGAAGTGGTGCGGGTGCAGTGTGGGTGAAAAAGAGGACATCTGCAATACTTTCAGCAATAAAGATAAATTTAAAAACGTATTAATTCCCATAATGAGAATTTCCATAAGACGAGAATATCCACTGAAGATTTGTTGAGTGAGTGAATATGATTCCGCAGACCTGGATGTAAATCCTAGTTCTGCAGCACTATCTGCTGTGTGATTTTGAGAAGTCAATTGACTCTGTGAATCTCAGTTTCTTCACCTATAAAATGAGAATAATAACCCTCACTCTCAGGGAGAATTATATGAGCTAAAATAGATGAACCATTTAACACATTTAGTTGGACACAGCAGTTATGATGGTAAATGCAAGCTGTAGTTATTATTACTATTATGTATTCATTTACTTCATTAACTTCCTATTACTATCAGCTACAAGATAAATATGTTCAAATCACCAGTTGCCAAGGGAGTGATGAGTATTCCCAGCTGCTAGAGACAAGAAGAGAGAGCTTTTTATTTATTTATTTTTTTAACAAAAAGGAATGTTGAGTAACGATAGTGTCAGTTTTCTGTATTTGTATCGAAAGACTCAATATGTTCCTAGTGTTTACCAGGGTCTCACAAATCCACTTCCACACACTTAGGCAAATGTAAATCGGAAAGTAGAAATGCATTTTTCTGATAAGTGCAAGAAGAAATGCATTATAAAACTGACAGTGTATTCCAGGCGGCATTTCCACTCTAGATTTGGCTTTCTTTTTTTTTAATCACTTAGCAACTCTTTTGAATATCCAAATCCAATATTTCAATGGATCTTCAGAGCCAAAAAGCTTTCTGCAAAGGATTAAAGAAGTAGCAACGTGTCATGAAAAACATGAATGCGATTCCCTTGAGGGGAAAATGGAAGTTGAGGCTATTGCCAGGCCAGTGTGGCTCAGTGGATGAGCACCAACCTATGGACCAGGAGGTGAAGGTTTGATTCTAAGTCAGGTAGGGCACATGCCCAGGTTGTGGGCTCAGTCCCCAGGATGGGGTGTGGGGGGAGGCAGCCAAATAATAATTCTCTCTCATCACTGATGTTTTCATCTCTCTTTCCCTCTCCCTTTCTCTATGAAATCAATAAAAATAAATAGTTTTTTAAAAGTCATGGCTATGACAGTTCTCCGTTTTTATGTAAAGCACTTTTTAAACGCCACAAAATTATAACAGGAAAAATATTAACAAACTTCTATGGTCAAATAAGCAAATGTCCCATCAATTTATTTGTAGTTTCTCCTTGAATCTCAAATAGACACAGGTGCTAAATGTCTTTCTTTGTCCTGTTAAAGAAGTCTGAAATTCTTAGACGTTTCTATCCTAAACAACTCAACATAAGCCAGGACAATTCTTTGCTCAAATCGAATGAATTTAACTTCTAAGCTTAAAACATATATGAAACATCTATAAGCCACAAATTATAATAATATAGCAAAATACCTTGTATTCTTAAGTGACAGCTGCATTCTTTAAGTCATTCCTTCCTTTTAAAAAGGGAGGATGAAGGAGATACAGCAAATGTTCTGATATGAAGACAAACTCACCACTTTGACTTTAAAAAACTAATTACGAATAAAATGCTCAGCTAATAATTGGCTATTCATCTCTCTTTTTTTTTTTTCAACTTAACTATTTCCTCAAAGATCAATCTGCACTTCATTTATTTATTTCCACATAAAGACGGCTTATAATTCGCTTAACCCAAGTTTGAAATACTGGGTTGTCTGTATATATGGAAGCGCCTGGAAGAATCCCGGTAATTGGTGCTTTTAGCCGCCCACTTCATCTTGCTTAAATTACCAGCGTTCACCGTGAGGAATGACCAAGAGGCACAGGTTGAGTAACCACCAGGATGGCAAATGCAGGGGAGGAGGTTAATAAAGATTATTGTCAGGAGTCTGAACTGCTATTCCAAATCGCGGTAACCAGCGAGTCACAAATTAAGAGCACTCGCTAACTAGAAGTGAGGTGACGGCCAGCTGCGGTAGTTAAGATATTATTGCTTCTGTAAATGCTAAACTCCAGTATAAAGTAGACGTGTAATCTTCAACTCCCCAAACACCCCAATTTGGCCACTAAAGATGCTGTTTTACATTTCCAAACATTTTCCCCTGTCACTACTTTTTATACTTCAGTTCTCAGGTTGTAAGTATTTGTTACTTGCAAAGAAGACCCCTTTGAACACTGAATCATGGGAGGCATTTGTAACGAACCGCCAATGCCGCCTGCCAAACAAAAACTCCCCGCTGGTGACGTGACCACCTAGTGACCTCTAAAAATGTTGTAACAATGTGAAAAATAGCTCCCTCTTGTAGGAAACAGCAATTTTTTAAATTAAACGTACATCGAACGTTCGCTTACATACAGATAAATGGTGTTCAGAGTCACCTTCTCTGTTTCCAATTTCAATCTTTTGAAACCCAGCCCAAACCTAAATAAATAAACGTTGATACTAAGAAGAAACTAAGAGCTCAAGAGCCTTGTGATTTTGCAAACAGCTTTTTTCCATTTTTGAAAATCTAAACTCTGGGCCAGACACTGAACAGGTAATGAAAAGGAACAGGCCGGGCAGTCCCTCTGTGGTTCTAAGCTGAAAACTACGTCAGGCAGAAATAAGTGGCTATAATTTGGCAGGCTTAATGTCTTTAAAAGTTTGCAGCTTGCTAGAGAGAGAAAAAAAAAGTTTTTTTTATAAAACAGTTATAACATTTACAAATTGAAACACAATCACCAAGCTAAAAAGCCACCTTGATATAATTTCATTATGCTCAGACTTTTAAACATATTTTTATCATCTTCAAGTGTTGTTGTTTTGTGGGGTTTTTTTTTTTTTTTGCACCTAATAAAATAACAGGCACTGATAATTATTAAAACTGTGGCACCAAGAGGCTTTTTGATGCGAACATAATCTTAGGTGACTGTAATATTGGAGAATTCAGTTTATACTGTTTGACATCCAAATATTCAGGGCTAGACTCTCTTTAAAAGATGCAGCGGAGCTTCCCATACACGCCCAATGGGACATGAGGAATGGGAAATTGGACTTGACAGTAAGGATTTTGGAGGCTGGGGATCACTGTTTTTCCGGTTAGCTTATCTTTCTAAAATTTCAAAATTAAAAGCCTCAAAGCACCAGGAGTACGACATGTCAGAGGCTGTTTGACTTTAATGTATCTGTTGTTCATCCTGACATCTCCTTCTGATGAATTATTTCCAAACACTGGCCCAGGCCACGAAAAATCAGATCAGCTTGAAAGCAAAGTGGCACCAGCAACTGTTTGTTTCCAAGCCATTAAAATCCTGGGAGATCACTCATTTTAGAAAGGGTCTAGCCCTTGCCTCTTTGAATCTCTCTCACCTAGCCCCACACTGCACCCTGCTCCTCCCTGGGTTCCGAACCCCTCAAAGCAAGAGGACCTACTTTTAACTATGATTTATAAAAAATAATAAAACGCAAAGAAGAAAGGAAAAAAAAGTGCATAGCCAAATCTATGTTAAAATATGCTTCTGCCTTTCCAAATGCTAGCTTCAAAGCCACTTTGTTTACATGTGAGCGCACCGAACTTAATACTCAGGGTGCAGTGCTCCACCCTGGACTGAAATCGATGCCCCTGGACAAGGTGGATCTTGGCCATCAGGAAAGGACCTGGAGTGATAGGTGCGGAGAGCATGCTGAATTATTGCCATTTCCCGCAGAGGGTGGCTTCTCCTTATTTTGTGACCCTTTCCCTAGCTCTAAGTAGCAACGCCATCATACGCAAGTTCTTCTAGAAAACTTATCCTACAAAAGAGCACTGTGATGTTATTGAGCATAAAGCAAATCAGATTCTTAAAGAATCCCAGAGGTAGCAGAAGACCAACCTCTCTGTCCCAGGCTTTGAGGCGAGGCGGTTCACACCAGCAGTGTGATTCGAGCAGTGATAAATCTGAATTCATTTGTTAATTACCATTAGGAATATAAGATCAGTATAATAAAATTATAATAGGTGGATCTACAAAAGAAGTTTCTAGTGTCTGGGTATGTTCAATCCACAAAAGTGCCTTTCTTTATCTGTGAAATGAGTCTAATAATAATGGTCTCACAGGGTTGCTGTGGGAAATCAGTGAATACTGTAAGGAAGGGACTTGACACAGTGCCTGGCACACGGTGCAAATTCAGTAACAGGAAGAGGAGGAATTATCTAAACTACTAAAAGCGGAACAGTAAAATTAACCGTTTCTCCGGGACGCCCACAGCCAATCAGAACGGCTGTATGCAAATTAGCCCAGCCAACATGGCGGCCGCCACTCACGGACCTGAGTAAACGTTTAGGCAGCGTCCATTGCAGCAGGAGTGAGAGCGAAACTACCTGCTCGCTGGCTCCTTAGCCTTTGGCCTGAAGCAAAAACGCACATTTGCAACAATTAAGTGTAACAATTGTTTCATTATAGAAGCCACGAGGTGAGGCAGACAGGAGGCTTCGTTAGTAAAAGGCCGCCTTAAAGGAACAGCATCAATTACAGGGAACCTGCGTCCAGCCGGCCTTGCTGGGACGTTGGGCAATGGGAGCTGTGGGCAGCCTGAAAGCCCCTCACCCAGGGTGGTCAGGCACGCCAGCAGGTGGGCATCCCCTGAGGGGTCCCAGACTGCGAGAGGGCACAGGCCGGGCTGAGGGACCTCCAGAGTGCACGGAGCGGCTGCAGGGCGGGACAGCGCAGGACCCAGGACCCGTGAGTGGGAAAGAGGCGGCAGGGTTGGAGGGCATCTGGGAGCGGGAAAGAGGCGGCAGGGGTTCAGTAGCCTGCTTGGTGGGCTTCCCAGGCCCTTTGCGGGGCATCGGGGAGCGGGAAAGCAAGGCTGCAGGGGCCAGGGGCCTGCTTGGCAGCTTCCCAGACCCCTTGGTGGCACCGGGAAGTGGGAAAGGAAGGCAGCAGGGGACCAGTGAGTGGGAAAAAGTCAGTGGCCTGCTTGGCGGCTCCCCAGGCCCTTTGGGGGCCACTGGGGAGCGGGAAAGCAAGCTCTTGGGGGCTGGAGTCCTGCTTGGCGGCTCCCCAGACCCTTTCCGGGGATCAGGGAGCAGGAAAAGGCTGGCCTGACCACGAGGTGGGGTTTTCCCTGCTTTCTGGTGGCTAGAGGAAGATGGGCAGTAGGCAAGCTTGGGCGGCAGGCCGCACCCAGCCCTGACCACGCTCAAAAAAGAGAACAACATGCAGGGGAGGGCAAGAGTCTGAGAGATCAACATAGAGGGGGTGCTTGCTCCAAGCCTCCACGGTGTGCCTGGGGGCGGGCCCCCAGCAGGTAGACACACACAGGAGGACTGCTCCAAACCTCAGATGCGGCTGGGGGCAGGTCCCCAGTGGCTACACACACACACACACACACACACACAGAAGGCGCCTGGCAGACTGGGGCCATCATAGGATATCCACTGAGGGGTCCCAGACTGTGAGAGGGCACAGGCCAGGCTGAGGGACTCCCTCCACCCCGAGTAAACTATTCATTTTGAACATTCTAATAGTTTTAGGCGACTGCCACTTATATAAGCAAGAACTTCTTATGAAATAGCTTACAATTTAAGAAATGTAATCACTCCTCTTAGTTAATATTAACTAAGTGCTTCCAGTCAGTTTAGTATCTTTAAAAGGCAATTTTATTCTAAGTTCAGATAACATTTCTATTTTGTAAAAGACAATTCTATTAAATCAAGGTAAATCTATATATACCAATTTTATTTCATTTTTATTTTCTGTATTCAAATAAAAATAGGGACCTTCGTTGATCATCTGGAGAGTGTAACATTTGGTCACTGCCAGTGTGGCTAAAATATCAAGACTTTTCCAATCTCTTGGCTATCCAACACTTCCCAACTAGTCCCTGAACTGTATTGGGCGACTCTAGTAATCCGCTATCGTCCCCCAAACCAGCATGGACTGTTCTAAATCCATGAAGAAGGGACAGAGCTCCAAATGTTGTTTCATCTTCAAACCTTCCAGCAAAAAACTACATCATGCTAACTTATGCACTTCTGAAAACGGAAGGGATTGGAATATACGGCCGAGACGGTCTACGGCTCTGACATGGGTGGAGCCAAGTCCTGCGGCTTGGACTCCCCACTTCCAAACTACGCATACCACAGCCACGCCACTCACACCCAGGAAAATCACCAAAACCTGTCTTCTCTCTCAGGCTTTCCCTGGAGATCCATCATTCCTAGAACCACCCTTCTTGGACTGGTCTTGTGACAGAGCCCTTCAGTGGCGACGGGACCTTCAGGAATCCTTGGACTTTAAGATCGCTGCCCCCATTTCACAACTTTCTGAGTTAGAGTCCCTTGTCACCCAGGACATTGCCAGCAGCACACTGTGGGCTGGCACCCAGACAAGGTGGGCCATGTCTTCTGCCAAAAGAAATTCAGCCACTGAATCTAAGAAATTGTGGATATTGGATCTTTCTACTCTTCGTCTTATACGTTGAAAGGCAAACCAACTCCCTTGCAAAAAGCTCAAACTATGTAACATTTTCCAAAAAGGTTACAGCAGGTTCATGTCAATGAAGGTGAATGGATAAAATATATTCTTCAGCAGGGTTGCTACCAACAAATAAGGTTTATGTATATTAAAAGAGAGTCCATTTTGGAAATTCAAAACACTTGGCTTGCCAAGGTGAGGGCTAACCACCGAATTCCACCAGATAAGGTGGTTTTATATTTTTCTTTTTAGATTATAGACTCTGACTAATTCTTGATATTTTTAGCCCTTTGCAGTGGAATTTCCATTTGGAATACGATTTTACTCCCTAACAATTAAGCTGAACCTCAAAAGCAACTCTGTTTTATGACATTTCAGGCTCCCCCAGTTACCTATCAGTGGAATTCCTCTTTTTATACCAATCCAGCAAAGCATGAATTATGAACAGTATCCTAACAGAAACAGGCTCCCAGCTGGTGCATGGCTGTGCCGTTTCTCCTTCTTATTTTGAAAGTTACAATCACAGTACAATTTTAAGAAACGGCTTTCTACAATCTTTATGAATATAGGATGACTACTTCCCCAGTTCCTCTACATCCCTAATGTCCCACTCCGTCCTCGGACATTTCTTCCATCTCCTCCCCATGGGAGTCTGACCAGCTGGGACACCTTAGTCTCTTTCATTAGAAAATAGGAAGTTAAGGTCAAAATAAGTATGATAAACATGGTAGTATCTATTCTCAATACTCAAGGACAAAAGACGAAACAACAAAAAACTGTAACATTCAAATTCACTAAATGTATGAGGAAGACTGTGTTTTCTCCCCTTGTAAACATAATCTTGCAACATAATCATGAAGGAAGAAGGGGTTTTTGGAAAACAGCAGACTTTACCTTTAGTAAATCTAGTCTTTCAAATGAATCCAATCATTCATTTTACAGCCCACATTCCTTAAATCTATGTTTCCAATTATCTGAGTGACGGACACTTTCAAGTTTTGCAGTTGGCTCTGGAGAGCAGTGCATGTAACCTTACATAAAGAATATTTTCACACACACACACACACACACACACACACACACACGAGAGTAAGGAAATTGGGCTCTACTGTACCGAGTTCATCTTTGAAGTTTTAGTGTTTTGGTGGAAGGTTCTTTAAAAGTAAAGTCCAACACTGTGACTGTTCACAGCGCAAACTTCATGACGGGGCTTAGCTTCTTTCCTGACGATGTCAGCACCCTTCCCTGACATCAGCCCCTACCAAACAGTAGTCCAGTGTCAAGGTTATCACATGAAAACAGACCGTGGGCTTCAGTGTCATCCTTTTCTCATCGCTGATAAAGGCACATTCCCAGCACCCACAGGTTAACACATGCATCAGAGAGCCTGTGACAGCACAGGTAAATGAATGTGCCTCCCTCCGCCCCAAGTCAAGGAGCAGACCGCACTCTTCAGCAACACATTCGGAAGCCCTTTCATCTTCCAATCGCCTTCTTCCTTAAAGGTAACAGTCTACTGTCTGTAATGTAAGCACATATCTCAGGTTGTAAAAAATTGATTGGGGGCACTTTGCCGACCTCAACCCAGTGTTTTTCATAATAGTCGCATGGACCAGCTCTTTGATAATTCTGCACACAGCTGCAGAAATACTTTCTTCTTTACTTAGCTCAGAAACATGTGACAAATGAGTAGTGAAACTTAGTTGCTATTCAATACATTATTAAAGTATTTTCACATATCTGTTGGGAAGAAAAGTGAGTGAACTGTGATGCACAATTAATACATCACTTCATAGAGGATTGGATCACAGTGACAGATAAGGTTGGGAAGACTGCCTCGAGAAAATACCTACTAAATGCTGGTGCCCATCAAATCTGGTTTCACACAGTGTGTCTGCGTGAGAATGTGCCATGGAAAAACAACTCTCACATAAATTAATCCAGAAAAAAACACCACTATTATTTGACACATATAATAAGCAAATGGCATCAGTTAATGAGGGAATGAAATACAGCAAAGGATGGTGGTTTGGGGGCGCCGTGACTTGTCTCTGGAATAACAGAGGCTAAAGAATGGGGAAAGAATGACGGTGAGTCACAAACCCACTCCTGAAAGAAAGTAGGTGGGACCAGGGTGCACCCAGACATGACAAATGCGGAGACAGGTGATGCAGAGTAAGCATCCCATGTGCTCAATGTGGGATCCAGAGGCTCTGCCAACATTAAGGAAGATGCTGTGAGGATCATACAGATAATGCACTGACAATGACAATGCAAATAAGAGAGTCTTTGCTGCTATAACTACTCCTATTGCTCTTATTCCTGCTATGCCTTTGCTATTACTGTTATTATTACTATAGCTGGGTGTCAGCCAACTTATTCTGTAAAGTTCAGTAAATATTTTAGGTTTTACAAGTAGGAGTGTCAGATTCCACAAATAAAGGTACAAGAGTCCAGTGAAATTTTAATTTCAGATAAACAGTAAATAACTTTTTTTTAAAATAACAAGCATGTCCCCTGCCATATTTGAGACACGCTTATACTAAAAATGCATCCACTATTTATCCAATTCTTTAATAATGGAGGCTCCTTAGTTTGTCTGGCAACCTGGTTTCCAGGCCATGGGTTCTCCACTGCGACTTCTTGGTTCTGCTGTTGCAGTTTGAAAGCAGCCCTGAGAAGACATAGACAAATGCGTGTGGCTGTGTTCTAATAAAACTTTATTTACAAAAAAACAGATGGCATGATGGTAGGAGTTGGCTCATGGAAAATAGTCTTCCAACCCAGAACACAGCTCAAAATTAAGCCTATACTTAGTGAAATTATCAGATGTTAAAAAAGAACGGACTACCCTACACATGATAAATGGAACCTTTTATTTTTCATTTGTAAAAACAGTATATGTCTTTGCCACGGTCTAGGTACAATTCCTAGGTTTTTCCAATTGTTACTGTGTTCAGGAAAACATTGCTAACATTTCAATGCACCTAAGAATGTAATCATTGAAAACCAATGTCTGATATACATACATGTCCCCAAATCCTATCAAGTATAATAGATACACACATGAATGAGATCTTGTTCCTGACTTTAAGGGTCTCTAACCCAGATCATGAGAATCCTTTTTTCTTTTCTTTTTAAGTCGTATTAAAGACCATTAGTATTATAAGCTAGTTGAGTCAAGCAAACCTTCCAAGGAGCCAACATTGGTAGAAGAAACTAGGGGACCTCAGTTGGCTCAAACCTAAGCAGGCAGTGTGGCTTATGCAGACAGATGACATCAGGTCATTCACCTAAATGTGGCAGAAAAATATAATACAACTGGGATGTTTAGTCAAAGAAGAAAAGGCTACAGCCCTGGCCAGTATGCTAAGTGGTTAGAGAGGGTCTCAGGTTCGAATCCCAACCAGTGGCATGTACCTGGGTTGCAGGTTCAATACTCAGCTCCAGCTCCAGTGCATGCGGGAGGCAACCAATCAATGTGTCTCTTTCACATTGAAGTTTCTCTTCCCCCCCACCTCCCTCTCTGCCCCCTTCCTTCCACTCTCTCTAAATACCAATGGAAAAGATGTCCTTGGGTAAGGATCACCAACAACAACAAATAAAACAGAAAAGACAAAGGCTAAAATAAAGGCAAGCAGGAAAGAGTGGCTGAATATTCAAATGGCTATTGTGTGGGGAGAGACTCAGTTTATTCCATATAGATTCCAAGGGACATGAATTATTTCATGTAGCTTGAAGTGGCAGAACCAGAGGCCAATTCAATTCAACATAATAATTTTCTACTGAGCAAATACTAAGGCAGCCAGCTGGAACCTAACCACAGGTAGGTTACAGTCTATCTAGGAAGATAGAGGTAAAAATACATAATTAAACAGGGCATCAGGGAGGGGATTGCTGAGGAAATGGCAATATTGGGGGATTTCAGGGATGACCAGGATTTGGTCAGAAGACAGGGTAGGAGACAGTCTGCAGGCCGATGGGAAAGCACTGGCAAGTGCTAAAAGCATAGAGACAGCTTGGGAAGTAGAAGGCACAAGTCAGTGTGTCTAGGGCGTGAGGTAGGGGATCAGAGGAAGATTTAACTGTCTCCTACGGATGCTGATGAGACACTACAGAGTGCAAACTAATTAGTAGGCAGGTATTAATTTTACAGAATTAATGTGACCTAACTTAAGAAAGAGATGTTTACCATTGAGGGAATGCTGCCCACCCATGGAATTCTCCCAGAAAGGGAAGAATGGACATCTTGACAGAGACTGTGGAGAGAAATCTGCTCTCTGCAGGGGACAGCACTCACAATGAAGATATATTGTGTGTGTCTATCATTAAACAAACCAAATTCAGAGTCAGACTCTGCCTCCTACCAACTGGGTGACCCTGGGCTTTAGTTCTGCCATGTTTAAAGGAGGATAGTTTTATTGTCCTTGCAGGGTTGTTGTGAAATTTAGACATGATGGATATTCAGTACCCAGTGAAACTGTCTGGCACATAAAAGGCAGTCAGTAAATAATACAGATTTTCTGACTCTAAATTATGGACAATTTCAAACATACAGAAAAGGAGTGGAGACAAGTATACTAGACACCCACAAGCCCCTCACCAATACTTCACAGATATGCCATATTTTCTCTTCTTTTATTCCTGAAATATTTTAAAGTAACTTGTACAGCAAGACATTTCTCCCCTAAACATATCAGTGTGTGCTTCTAAAAAATAAGAATGTTTTCCTATAGAATAGCATCCAATAAATTTTAAATTTTGGGTTTCTCATGATACAATTTTATGAAAATTATTGTTGTGCATTCACTGACTTATACATGAGACCGGCCCCATTCGATTCTTTAGAGTCACCAAAACAAGTTCTCAATGTTAGCATTCTCAGAAGCACTTTCCCCACTCCCTTACCCTTTTAGTTCAGAATAAGGTTTTTTGAACTTTACCTTTGAGCCCCACAATGTTCCCCAAATTTAGAGAAACTGTTTACCTCTCTGAAGACCAACTATTTTAACTGAAATTATGTCTCTGCAATAGCCTCATAATAGATAATGAAACACTGTTGTAATTACTGGCCGCACTTACAAGCAATTTCTTTTTCTTCTTAAGCAATTTCACTTCCTAAGCCACTCCCACTGTTCCACCTGCACCACTCCTGGGCAGAGAACTGCCCTCTGCTACATCTGCCATGATCTTGAGTTGTGTCTACTTGTTCGTTCATGGATCCTTCTCCCCTGACTGTGTACACAGGGCCTGCACTCACAGTCTCCAAGACCTTGCCCAGAGCCTAGCTAATGCTGACCCCACATAAAGCATTGGCTGAATAACGACACAAATGAATAGATGCGTTGCAGCTCTAGTCATGCTGTTATTCTGCTCGTCAAACTTTCCTAGACAGATCAAAAGCAAACTCATATGAGCTGAAAGTCTGAATTAACTGATTGTAAACTAATCAGGACTCCTGATAGTGTCTTAGGCAACCATAAGACATGTCGGTGATCAATGAATGAATCCCCACTTGTACTTATTCACATTATCTCCAGAGGATTCATCTAAGACCACTAACACCCAATAAAAACCGGGGGCATAAGAATAGAGTGTGGGGCCTCCTTTCCCCGTCTCTTATGCGAAGGGAGTCTTCTCCACTGAATGCAGCTGAATGTGGCTCTGAACAACGGAACACAAGCCAGCTGGGCCCGTTTTTGGTGGGGCATTTCTCCCTTTTGGCAACACGTAGGGTTAGAACATGGCTGCCAGATTCTAGAGCCCTTCAACTCTGGGCCAAACTGTCAATTCCAAGAGTTACCTATTAGAACACTTTCTAGGAGACGGATATAATCCAACTCAAAATAGCTTCTTGGAAATTGTCAACTGACTATTGGTCCTTCCAATGGTCATAAAAGTAAGTCTTAGTCAAGTCTCCCTACAAGTCCACATGACCTATTTCTCGCTGCTGCTTCTTTTTTTGACTGAATGAAGCTGAAATTCCTAAAATAGAGAATTCAGAACAGGGCACATATGTGACTGCAGTATCCTTATACATCAAATTATGCAAAACACATGGAATTACCCACATTACAAATAAAGGCTTTTATTTGCCTCCCAAGACACAAGAATGATCTGAAATCTACTTTTCTTGGCAGATTAAGTTGCCCATCCATCTCAGGCCGTTGGTGCCTGTTCCAGCTGGGGTAGGTTCTGCAGAGGCCGATCTCAAAGGTCCCAGATTCACATTTAATCTAGAGGTAAATGCAGCAATCAATCTTGCCCAGGGTCTAAGAGAGCTATTGTTCTCTCCTCTGTGACATGGCACATGCAACTATTGTTATGGCTTTCTGCCCTAATGACTCAAAACGAACATTTTTAGACGATCTAAATGGCAGAGTCATCCTCAACAGAGGGGACACCCATCGGCCAGTGGGCTGTTATGTGAGGCTTTCCCTGGAGGTTTAGGGAGCAGCTGTCATTGCACTATGACATCATACAGACAGTGCATCAATGCAAAACACTGCACATGCTGCTTTCAACAGGGGCAGCGGTCTAGACCTAAAGCCTCAGGAAATCTTGCCAGCATCAGTGCAGCTACTATTGAGCCTGGTTTTAATGTATTTTGCTAAGTAATTGATTTAGCGACTCCACTATCTGTTTTATTTTTCATGAATCTCAGGAAAAAACACACACATTTTCATTGAATGAGTGTGAGAGGGAGTCGAGTCAGATGTGGTCCTTGAATGACTCCAAACTGGAGGACGAACTTGCTCAGGGGCTCAGACCAACCCCACACAGGGAGCGCCCATGTTCTGCATCCTGGACACAAAGGGGATTGTGGGAACCTGCTGACCAAGCTGCCAGAAGGAGGGGCTGACTTCAAGGTCCAGTCCATTCACAGTAGTACTAAACTCCAACTGCCCAGCTGGTCACCGAGATGACCACTGTCGCTAAGGGCTGGCAACAGCAAAGCTATGGGCTTGGAGAAGTGGCATCTGCTCCACTTAATGTTAGAACATGCCTCCAGGCTCTCTCCCCAAGGAAGGGGAACAGAGACGCAAGCAAAACACAAGAGGAGTGGATGTAGGGTTTGGGTGGATGACTCTAATTGAATCAACAACAGTATGAGAGCTCTCCCTGTTTAGCCTTGGAAATGAAGCAAGGTGGCCAGGCACTGTTGGCATTTCAAGTGGATGTGGAGGGGAGCAGGCTGATGCTCACCTCAGAAATAGTGAGGGAGCAGGGGATGAGCAAGACTTGGTACAAAGGCTGAGAACCCTCAAAGGAGGATTTTAGAAGGCAGTGCTCACTCTCTGGCCCCACCTCTCATGTGTGGCACAGGCTGGGAAGGGTCGATGATCTTCTCGGAGACCCCAGGCATGCTGGGAGCTGGTTATGTGCAGAACTCTGGGACTATAAACCAGAACTCATCTTCTCTGAAAGCCCAACATATGGGGAGAAAGGGCTGCCAAAAGCATGCTGTATTCCTCCTTTGCCTTCCACCTCCTCTTCCTAAAACAGGAGACCTGAGTATGGTCACCTGCCTGCTCCCTGACATCATAGCCCAGATCACCTCCTCCTCCTACCATGATCTTTCTGCTACCTATGTTCCACAGGTCACATAAGCTTGGGGTTTAGAACATCTTCATTTAGTCCCTCATTCATTCAGGCAGCAAATATTTATTGAGTACCTACTGTGTGCCAGGACCTGTTCTGGACATCAGAGAGAAAGTGGTGAGCAAAACCAGGCAAGGGTCCTGTTGCCTTCATGGGGTTATGAGTTAATAGGGTGGAGGGGGCATTAACAAGCAGGGAAGTGCTAATTAAACAGTCATATAAATAAAATGCAATCTTTGGAGTTCCAGCAGCATAATCCATTAGCATACAGTGTTTACAAAATGCAAACTGCTCAGAGGGCTTTGGTGTTTACCAGGGGTGCCAGCTTCCAATTGACTAGCACCTTCTTCCATTGCTAACAGACCCGCCAGCTCCAGAGAAGCTGGTTCCAGGGGCTGTAGAAGGTCCCAGAGGCAGTCCGTTCCATTTTTGCTGGCTGTCCTTGACTTCAGGCAAGTGTGAGGGAAGTAAAGCAGAAAAACCACAGTGTGACAAGTGCCCAGCTCCACTCAGTCATGCCTCCTCTCTCAGCCTAGCTTTCCTTAGGATGCTCTGAACTCCCAGGAGACAAGGCTGGGTTAGACCTCCAAGGAGCCTGCCTAATCAGACAAGCCTGGATCCATGAAGACACAGCTTAAACCAGAGATGGCAAATAGTCCTGCTCTGATCCATGAGTGATGCCCACCAGGAATACTAGGTCGAAGAGGGTTTTAAAGCTGAACAAGAAATGATTGCTTTGAGTGATAGGGATGCCTGCTATAGACATGAAAGTGAAATGTCCTCCCTATGGTATTCAGCCTGTGAACACACTCACTACTCATTCAACAAATATTTGAGTGCCCACTATGTACGAATGTAGAAGGACAGCAAAAAAGGCTAATTCACAAATCAAAACACAGCTGATATGAGCTGTAGAGCCTAGTCCTTCGTGTTCACTACTGTGTCCCCAGCACCAAGCACAGTGCCTGTCATAGAATTGGTGTTCTTTAACTTGTTGTTGAATGAATGAGTAAAGGAATGAGTGAGCGAATGAATGAATCGAGTGAGTGTGGGAAGAGGCTGGCTTATGGATACCCAGATGGAGAGATGGGTTATCCATGAGCAGATCAGAGGGAAGAGCACACTCAGCAGGGGAAACAATAAGAATAAAATTGTGAGGCAAGAATGACCTTAGAAAAAGTAAGCCAGTGGGACTAGAGTTTACAAGTGAGAAGGAGGTGGTTTAGGGAGGTAGGCAGTGGGCAAAGGCAGGTTACACATACTAGCCCTGTATGGGGTCAAAGATATTCTTAGAATTATCATTTATTTTTCTTATTGAAAAGGCCATCTCCCTTCGTTTCTCTCACCTACGAATTGTCACTCATCAGAACTGAGCCCAGCACACTGGAACTGTAAAATCTGCCGAGATGGAAAGTCCCCTGGCCTGAACCAGATTCTGCTAGGTCATCCTCATTTTCATTCTGAGCAACCCCATTCTTCCCACTGCCCAGCCCCCAAACCTTAGTGCCTACTTTCACACTCCCTTTCCCACCCAACTTTGGGCCTTTCAGCGGTGCTGCTGGCTCTACCTTCTCAATAAATCCACCCCACCTGCTGCCGCCACCTGGTGCAGCTCACCACTGTCTCTTCCAGATTGCTGTGGTGCCCTTCTGATTGGTCCCCCTACTTCTGGCCTTGTCCCTGCAGCCTTTGCTCAACCCAGTAGCCAATGATCCTCCTTAAATATTACATTGAGCGAGTAAAACTCTTCACAAAGGGCTCCCCTTTCACTCAGAGCCAAGCTGAAGGCATACTGATGCTTCTATTCATCCTTCACCCACTTCCTCGGCCTCTGTGATGGTCCCACCTCAGGGTCTTTGCATATACTGTTCATTCTGCCTGGAATGTTCTTTTCCCAAAAAATGCATTTGGCTGGCCTATTACCCTCTGCAACCTTTGCTCAAATCTTAACTTCTCTGTGAAGGCTTTCCTTAACTAAAAACTCCTAACCTCAACATTTCCTATTCCCTTTAGTACTTTACTTTTTTTCTCCTTAGCACTTGACACCATCAAAATACCATATAAGTTCAACACAATGAAATTGCCAATTTTTGAAACTGCCTAATCAAATGGCAAAATCATAGGGGTCAATCTAGCATTTTTCTTATTTGTCTTGTTCATTGTTTCTCTCTTCCTCTAGAACATGAGAGCAGAGATGCTGGGTTTTGTTCACTATACTCCCAGAACCTTAAAAGAATGCTTGGTACAAAGCTGGCACCAGTCAACAGTCATTACAAATACTATGACTTGGTGTTTCTGTTTCAGAAAAAAAAAAAAAATCAAACTGCTAACAGGTGTTTCGGGGAGAGGCAGTTTTGGTTAAAAGTATCCTGGGCTCCTTGACAGTGCAGTGGGAAAGCTCTGAGGGTATTTTTCAGTTCACTAAACATTTGGGATATACTGCAACGAACAGAGATTACAGAGGGGAAGAAGGCGGCCTCTGTATATATACTTATCCAATTTGAGATTCTTGTCATTTTATTCTCCTCTCCCCCAAATTTGGGCTGCTACCCCTGCCTGATGCCCAAAGGACTCTAACCAGAAGCCCCATAATCATAATCTTTTTGCAAAACATCCTTCTGGCTGCCCTCCTTCAGCTAAAGCAGTAATTAACCCCACAGCCTTTTGAGGCATGGAGCACCCTCTTTTAACACGCTTTTAATATGACACACTCGGTCTCAGACCAGTCTGGGTGAAGCATGGGAAGAGAGCACAATGGGACATAACCACAGAGCTCCCAGGAATCCAAGAACCACCTAGATGGGTTGGGAAGAAAGCTCGTGCAGGGAGGCTTATGTCAACATCGGTTCCTCTAGCAAGTGCGTATGAATTCCACAGCCCAAGCTCAGGGCCAAGTGTGCATTTAGACTCTGGGGATGGGAAATTCCGGAGCTGCGGTCTGGAGCAGGACAACAAAGCGCTCAGGGACTCCCCAATGCCACGGTCCTTTGTCAATGTTATGACGCTGCGGTACCCCCAGTGCTCGGTTTTCCTGCCCCTGAGTTTGGTTCTCCCAGGCCTGCTCTGTAGGTGCCCACTCACAGGCTTGGTTCCCAGATGGTGACATGGGTCCTCACCCTGCAGGTTAGCTCTGCCCGGCCAAGCCCTGGGAGGCGCTCATCTCCCCCACCCTCTGCCGTCAGCCTGGGAGCTGCCTCAGGTAAACAGCACGGTCTGGCTCAGCCAGGAGAAAGCTAATATGTTTTTCCAGTCAATTTCCTTTGTTTTCCATTTAAAAAGAAAGACCCTCATCAAAATATCAAGCCATTAATATTAACTAATTACTAATATTTATTTTAGCCTGGTTAAGAGAATGGCATGTTTTATACGTTTCAGAGACATAAAACACAAGCCCCAATTTGGTTCTCGCCTCATTACATTTTAAATTGTTATAGGTCACTGCTTAACACCAACACTAATTCTAACTCCCTGCTCAAACCAGAGAAAATGTTTCAGTTCACTGGGCATTTTAAGAACGTCACCACCATTTACATAGCTGAAGCAGGAGTCGGTCTTGTCAAAAGTCCCCACATTTATCCTCTGTCTTTTACCTCCTTCCACAGCCTTCAACCTACCAAACTTCAGGGAACATAAATTTACCATGCCCTCCTCCTTCTCCTCCTCCCTCCCTCCACCCCTCCCTACCTCCCTTTCTCCCTCCCTACCTCCCTTTTTCCCTCTCTCCCTTCCATCTTCCCTCTCTCCTTTCCTTCCTTCCTCAATAATAAAGCTGAGAGAGAAAAGGAGAGACATTAAGTACAGAGATGAGACAGAGAGAGAAAATATAATGAGAATACCCTCCCCACACTTGACTAGAAACATCTGATCAGAAAAGTACTTTCCCTTCTTGACCTTCTGATAGTCGGAGTAGCAGAATGTTAGTTACAAGCCCAAACCAACGTTTTTCTGACAATCTATGCCAGTTTGCAGATCATTTGCTTTGTTCTGTGTGAGGTAGGGGCATCCCGGAGGAAAAGTCTGTGTGTCAGTTGGATTCAGATAATCCATCTGCCTTTCAGCTTTAAAGGACAGGACACAGGTCAAGTCTGTGAACCAGAGGGGAAGATAATTAGGAAGGCAGCTCGGGGTTGGCCCCGAAGCCCAGTCTCACCAGTGGGCAGAGAGGGACTAAGCCTTGTTCTACCCCAAGGCTGGGCAAGGGAGTGTCCTTGCCCAGGCCCCTGCTCTGAGGCCCTGCATATATTATAACATCAACAACCCCCACTTCCCCTACATACACACTTGTTTTTCCTTTTCTGGCTCTTACTAAAGTTTTTTATTGTTGAAATTTTAGTAGCTGACTAAGTACACTGAAGTTACAAAGGAGGACACATGAGCCAAACCGGGTCTCCATTTGTCCTCCTGTCTTAGGCTCAGACTATGTCAGAAGCAGGCCTTTCTGTGCCCCCGTGAGAGAGGAGAGGGTGGAAATTGAAGGAGAGGGTGTCATGAAGAGGACTAAGGAACAGGCACATACCAAGGACTGAAGTCCTTAGGCACCAAATGTGACGGTGGGGGAACAGGCCTAAGTGGAAGAGAAGGCAGACATCTTCTCCGCGATGGACCAGGGATGTGGCTGAGAGGATATAACAGGATCCAAAAGGAGATGGTCCAGGTCCTCACTAGGACCATAAACCTGGGATTCTTGAAACACGAGGAGCAGAGGGGAAAGTCCTACACGAAGAAATGACATGAGTCTCTGTTGTACTTCCTGAGGGACAGAAGGGGCCAGTTAAGGGGCCTGCTGTGAGCCAGCTAGACCGGGGTGTGCATTCTTGGAGACATGAGCTGGGGCCAGTGACCTCAGTGCTCCCTCTATGGTTAGAATTACCATCAGTATTAGTTTCAGTATTAGCGTTAATAGTAGCTTTTCTGATGCATTCCATTTGGCTTCTGGGTCGTGGAGAAACGCTGTGGACATTGGTACCTACTCAGCCACATCTTTCCTGGAATCTCTTGCAAAGATTGACCTCTTGTTTACAGACCTAAGTGTCGTCCTTCTCTCCCCTTCCCCCTCCCCCCCATTCCAAAACAACCAGCGATTTCTCTCCCAAAACAAATGGCCTTGCCAGGCAGAAGCACGTGGTCGTGTATGGTTTCCATCTGGCGTCAGGGGTCCAGCGCCAGTGGCATCTGAAGGCCCAGGCATTACCAGGGGCAACAGGGAGGCAGAAGGCACCTAGCCAGCACAGGAAACAGCTGTCGCTGCTGCATCGCGGTGAGAATGAAACTTCCTGTGGTGTGCCGTGGACAGGGCCAGATGCAGGTGTCCTTAGCCTACACCCCAGGACACACCCTCCAGGCCGCCTCTGGATGGAAGGCCAGCAACAGCATCAAGCGCTCCCGGAGCAGCAGAAGGAGGAGGAAGCCAGGCTTTGTGTCTAAACTGAATTTATTTACGATAGGCTTCCAGCTCTGTTGGAAATGTTGCTTATTACCCAGAAAGCCAACTCTGTGCAAGAGAATTTACAACTTGAAGACGTAATGTGATGGAGTAATCTAGATGTTGATTTATAGTAAATTTCCTACTGGCATGAATTTTTATACACCAGGCTTAGCCAATCCCCATAGCAGGCAAATAATGCTCAGCAATTATACACTATCAGGCAAACATGCTGTAATGTACACTTTTACCCTTAATCCTGTATATAAATTTTACTTCTTACACTGCATGGTTCTCGTCCATATGTGAATTTCAGAATACTGTGCCCATTGACTGTACTGTTTACCATGGTGAAATGCAACATAATTGACTATTTCCTATTTGAGGCAATTTTTCAAAATTCAGCTTTGTAGGGTTTCTTTACTTATGCTCTTTGAAAGACACAAAACTTTCAAGACATAGGACATTTCTTTGATGATGGTTTCCATCCCATAAGGTAAGATTGTTAGTGCTTACTGATGGCCAATGGAATAAATAAATTTATTCCTTTTTCAATAGAATAAATAAATTCAAATAAATACAAATATTTTAAAATTTTTGAAAAGGGACCTTAGTACACTGCACCCATGTGTACATGTGCATATGCTTATACATAACTATTTGACTACATGAAGTTAGTATGTACAGTATGTACATGCACACAGGCCTAGACAATGTAGCTGTTTCTTCAATGTTGCCTCTAGTGGTAACTGAGGAGGACATTGGGTCCTCAGGAAATATGGTTTGGCCAGTCTGGTTATCGTTAAAACTCTAATTTTGGCACTTTTACTCTCCATGCTGAGTGATCTGATGAGCAGGAGGAGGGTAGAGGAGGAGGAGGAGAAGTCTGAGGAGGAACATTTGTTTTCAACTGTGTTTCATGTACCTAGCCAGACATAATGCTAAGTTATTTTATTTCCCAATTTTATTTTCAAAATCTTGGCCTTGGGAGCACTTTTGAAAAGACATGAAATCCAGACACTATAAAAAAAGAGACTGGAATTCATCTAATCTAATAAAAGAGTAATATTGAAATTGACCGTTTCTATGGGATGCCTAAGCCACGCCCACCAGCCAATCAGAGTGTCTGTATGCAAATTAACCAGCTAAGATGGAGGCTGGCAGTCAAGGAGCTAGAGTAAATAGGCAGCTTCCATTGCACCAGGAGTAAACTATCTGCCTGCCGGCTGGCTGGACCTCTCTGTGCTCCAGGCAACATATTTGCAATATTGTTGCAATCATAGAAGCCTCAGAGCTGAAGCAAACAGCAGGCCTGGGCAGGACTACTAAGGCAACATTCTTTCAATTATAGAAGCCACAGAGCTGAAGCAGACAGGAGGCTTCGTTACCTGCTTAGGCCTTGGCTTAAAGAAACAGTATCAATTATAGAAGATAAATAAACCCCAAAAACCTGCTTCCAGCCAGCCTTGCTGGGACATTGGGTCAATGGGAGCTGTGGGAAGTCTGAAAGCCTGAAAACAGACCTCAGGCCTGTACCCAGGCTGGCCACATCTCAATGGGGTGAAGGACTCCACTGGGGGGCTTGGCCAGCCTGCAAACAGCCATCAGCCCCTCACCCAGGCTGGCCAGGTACCCCAGTAGAGACCCAAAACCTGAAGGAACTGTGGGCAGCCTAAAAATGCCCCTCAGATCCTCATCCAGGCTGCCCAGGCATCCCAGTAGGGACCCAAAACCTGAAGGGGCTGTGGGCAGCCTGAAAACAGCCCTCAGCCCATCACCCAGGCTGGCCACAACCCAATGGGGTGAGGGTCCACATGGGGGGGGGCTTGGCCAGCCTGCAAACAGCCATCAGCCCCTCACCCAGGCTGACCAGGCACACCAGCAGGTGGACATCCCCAGAGGGGTCCTAGACTGCGAGAGGGCACAGGCCGGGCTAAGGGACCTCCCGAGTGCACAAATTTTTGTGCACTGAGCCCCTAGCATAATTATAAAAGTTCTATGGAGCAAAAATATGAATCACAATAAGAAACCAAAACAAATAGCAGCAAAAGACCTCACACAAGCAAAGGTGTCAGATAAGTGACAATTAGGTAAGCACATTTCAGATAAAGAATCTGTATTCACAATATGACTAGGGAAAAGGTCCAATATGTAGCCCAGCAGAAATAGGGACAGCAGAATAGATAAATCACTGAAGAGAGATAAGCAAATGACTCATAGATAAAAAGATGTTTATACACACCAATAATTAGGAACATAAAAACATAAAATTAACAAAAGACATCCTTCTTGGGAAGATTAATCAAGAAAAAAAAAGGGAGGCGGGAGGGGAGACATCAAATAAATAATTATAGAATGACCGAAAGATAAGAGAATGTAACAGATAAAGAAGAGATTGTAATAAGGAGGACAATGGAGATATATGTGAATAAAATTGATAACACTTTGGTAAAATAAAAATGATAATATTTATTAGGAAAAAGGAAGCTAACCTAAATGGACTAATACCCTTAAAAAATCACAAAGTAAATGGAAAATGTCAAATAATTATTACAATAATTATCATAATAATGGCCCTAGTTTTGAGTCACTTAACAGGAGAGCATTTTTATACTTTCAAGAATGCCAATTTTTTGACTGTTTAAGGAGTTCTGGAAATATAGATTTATTCACAATTTAATTTTCAAAGCATCATAGCTTGGATACGTAACAGAAGAAAATATAGGCCAATTCTATTTGCGACTATGACATAACAACCATAAGTCATAATACTTACAAAGAAAACCCATCAGCACACTAAAAGAATCATATAAATATGGCCACGTGGAGTAAATTAAAAGAAAGTAAAGATAGTCTAATCTTAAGAGTTCTATAAGGTAACATCATATTACTAACTCGAGACAAATACACACAGAATCATCCGGATTGATGCCTCTTAGTCAGCATATACCTCAGAATCCTGGGTCTGGTTTCTAACCATGGCAAATTTGCCTGCAGTATATTTGGAGCAAATCCTGGTCTTTTTACTTTTTTAAAGTGCTCTTTGGAAATTCTTATATATCTTTTGAGAACCACTTATTCAGAAAAAAAATGCTTAAGAGACATGTGATAAAAATGAAACAATTCCTAATAGAAAATCATAGGAAACTAAGAATAACAGTATAGCTCTTAATAAGAATGATTTCATCTGAACAGTAAACATAATAATGGTGAATTACTGGCAACAGTCACATGAAAACCAGGTACAAGACAAGTCCACTATAGTCATTAGTACTTAGTATTAATTGTTCCAGATATTCTAAGCAATAAGATTAAAAAAGGGTATTAAAACATAGGTATTATAAAACAGAAGTTCAATTGTGATTATTTATAGTTTGTATGATTATCTATTCAGAAAGTACCAGTCAACTAAATGACAACTGGAACTAATAAAAATAATTCAGGAAGGTGACAGGCTAGAGAAATTCACTAAGCTCTCCTGTAACTTACAACTGCTAGTTGAGAAAGACACTGCGAGTAGTTTTCATTCAGTATAGTCAATAGGTATGTAACTCACCAATAAAAAAACAAAAAATCAATTATGAGTTCCACTTCAAAAAATATCAAAATGGGAAAAAATTTGCATCTTAGAATTAAACCTACACCATAAGTAAATATAAGTAACATACAACATTTAAGAACATCTCAATCATAACTACTACTATTTACTGAACTGTAATATGTGCCAGTAATTTTATGGAAATGAGTGATTTACATGCATTATTTCATTTCCTATGCAGAATTCACTCCTAGTGAGGACATGCCAATACTAGATTAATTTTACCCTTGCACCTTTTGCCCAAGGTCACAAAGCTAGCGGGTGGCCTAGCTCCTGACCATAGGCTCTGTGGATAATATCTCCCCCCACAGGACTGGGAGTATCCTGTTCAGGAGTCCTAGGTTGTTGGTCAGTCAATGATATGCCAAGAGCCAAGAAGCGCTCATAAGAATCCAGATATTTCCATATCACTATTTCATAAACCTTTCTAAGTGTGGGATAGCAACAAAGGGCTATGAAGGAAACCACTGGTGAAGCACAGGGCCCTGGCTTGTGGTATGTCACCCAAACATATGTGGACACTCTGTCATGGCTGTTGTTTTGGGCTCTTGACCAAGACTTCGTATTAGACTTTAGACAAGGAGATTTGCCTTTGCTAAGCTGAATACTTTGTCAACATTCCAAAAAATGCCTAGGCAGCCGCAGCATAGCCCAGGAAGGGGTATCCGAAGCCGTGACATTTTGGAGAGGACATCCCATATTCATCCCTGTGTTTCAAGTTTGGACCTGCCCTTGGGAACTCTTCCAGAGTCCTTCATGTGAGACTGAAAGCTGGAGAAGCACTGGGAAGGGAGTGAGACCTTCTAACCCCAAAACCAAGGTCCTCGCCACCAGCCCTTCTCTTCTGGGTAAGTACTGAGAAAACATTCCCGGACCTCATACGATCCTAACGGAGGTCTGGGAGAAGGGCCATTTGTTGTCTGCCAATTTTCACGTTTATATAATTCATTCATTGAATTTTTAAAAAATCTTTCTGTCATGCCTCAGCTCTTGGCTCCCTTATCTTCTTTGGAAAAGTCTGAGGAGAGAAATAGCCCTTATATATTAAAATAATAATTAATAATAATAATAAAAATAACCTAAGCTAATAAAAGAGTAATATGCAAATTAACCCTCACCCTTTACACCCAAACCACGCCCACCAGCCAAGCCATGCCCACCAGCCAATCAGAGCAATGGTATGCAAATTAACCCAGCCAAGATGGTGGTCAGCAGCCATAGAGCTAGAGCAAACAGGAGGCCAGCGATGGAGGAAACTGCCTGCCTAGGCCGGCTGTGGCCTCTGCTCAAGGCAACAAAGTTTCAATTATAAAAGATAAATAAACCCCAGAAACCTGCTTCCAGTCAGCCTCGCTGGGACCTTGGGTCAATGGGAGCTGTGGCCAGCCTGCAAACAGCCCTCAGCCCCTCACCCAGGCTGGCCAGGCATGCCAAAAGGTGGACATCCCCCGAGGGGTCCCAGGCTGGGCTGAGGGACCCCCCTGAGTGCACAAATTTTTGTGCACCAGGCACCTAATAATAATAATAAAAAAAGGAAGGAAGAGGCATAGAAGAGGTAAAAGACCATATTGGTAATACAACCTGTGGGTACCTTCCTTCATTCATTTACTGCCCTGTAGAATGGGAATGGTTGACTGCAAGGAGAAGGGACCTGAAGGGCCATCTCACTACTCCTCTCTGCTCAGGCTCCCACACAAATCTACTGGGACTATCGGGCAGGGGCATCCCCTATTGGTTCCCACTGTGTACCTGAGACATCCTTTCATAATTGTGAGGCTTCCTCACACCTCAGCTGCAATTCCTTTTCTTCCTATCTCTCCAGCAGAGGCAGCCTACCGAGAAAAGTCTACCTGTCTTAGGCAGACACTCTTGCTGCTATCAAAGACCATAGGAACCTTACCTATGGGTGATGCCAGCATCTTCCTGGGTACCTTGGGTTGCTCAGTTCCATTAGTTTTTCTGCTTATCCTCAGCTCCTACATCCTCACCCCTTCCCGCTGCACCCTTTTGCATTTCAGCACCGTCATCTGGCTATTTAATTAGGCCAGATACTCTTCCCCTCTCTCCCTTCTGACCTACCAAGTTCATCCATTTACTCACGCTGAAAATCAGTACTTTTCTCTCCATTTCCATAGAGAAGACCACCACCATGTTACAGGTCACAACCCCAATAAGTTCCTTACTGAATATCCCACTTACATCCATTTATTCAGCAAATACCTAGTCCCTACTATGTTCCAGGAACTCATCTAATTCCTGGAAATACAGCAGTAGAAAAATAAAAACAAACGCAGCAAACCAAAAACATCAGGGAGCATGGAGTAAGGAGGATTGCGTTACTGATAAGCAAAGGGTACATCTCCTGGGCAGATGGCATAGAGGCTCTCCTGCTCACACCCTTCCTCTACCAGGCCCTCCCACACCCACTCCCAGCAGCCAGACCCATCGGTTCCAGATGCAAATCAGAATAAGTCACCTTTCTGCTTGAAACATCCACTGACATCTGGAATGATGTTCATCACCACCACCCCATCAGTTTTTGTCACTGCAAGTAAGATGCCTCAAATGAATATATGGCAAATAAATAGTTTTGCCATCACAGTGAATATTTACTCTGTGCCTACTGCATGTTTAGTACTCCATCTGCTCCTTTCATTGCAAAATACTGAAGGAATCTGTAAGGCACACTTGTTACCTCCAGGTCTTACAATCCAGTTACCAAGGCAACAACTTCTTAAGCACTTACTGTGTACCAGGAGTTTGATGACAAAAACAAGCAAGGTTCCATTTTACTCCTGAATTCTGTCTCCCCACAGGCTCTCTCTTAGGCTTCTAATCTTCCCCCAGCTATTCTTGTGCTGTTTTATGCACAGTGGGTACTCAATAGACGCAATGAGCAGACTACCATTGTGTATGTTAGCTTGCCAGCATTTTTGTTGCCAAGACAGGTAAAATAGCCCATCTTTACATCATTATGACAACAATATCAACAACAATAAATACTGCCATTCACTGATTAACTGCTTAATTCACGTTTTCTCATTTAATGGGCACCGATTTACTGCAGCTCTATGAGGTGTAGCTGTTTCATTCCCATTTTACTAAAAAGTAAAGGGAGGCCCAACAGGTAGTAAATGGCCAAACAAGGATTGACGTTTCACACTCCAAAGCCAGAAACAGCTAGTGTGGTCACCACACCAGAGGCCCCAGAATGCGGCGCTTTCCTGCAGGGTACCCTCCAGTGTCCCGCACAAAGAGGTCCAGTGTGCCATCTCATCAACAAATAATTCTCCCCAGCAGCACCCGCAGGGATGCAGTGAGTACTCACTGAAGCCTGGAATGCAGGGTTTATGTTCTTACCAACGCCTGCACTTCACATGGAAGAAACACATATGCTCAATAGCAAGGAATGCGGGCACTGCCTGGGTCCCAATGCCAGCTTGGCCACTCCCTGGTTGGGTAACCAACCAGGGCCTCAGTTTCCCCATGGGTAAAGAGGAGTAAGTATTTCTAGTACCAATAGGTACCTTAGCATGGTGCCTGAAATAATTATTATTTTAAAACTATTTTATAAACAAAGGTAATTTTTCTTTTTATCTTTTAACTGTTTAAATTTTTATTATTATTATTGATTTCAGAGAGGAAGGGAAAGGGAGAGAAAAATAAAAACACCAGTGATGAGAGAGAATCATTGATCAGTTGCTTCCTGCACACCCTGCCCTTGGGTACGGAGCCCACAACCCGGACATGTGCCCTGACAGGGAATTGAACTGTGACCTCAACCAAGTGAAATGTGATGCTCAACCACTGAGCCACGCCAGCTGGGCCAAATGTCACTTTTCTTAACCTGACAGTCTGCCTATCAGATTACATTTACTAATGCTGAAATGGTTCAATTGCAAGTAATGACAAATGTAACTTCTACCTTTTGAAATATTTTGCTCTTTGCCCTGGAATGTAAGCCTAAAGAAAAATATTTCTGCTGACTCCACTTAAAAATCTTATTATGGTTTGCAAGGTGAATTCAGAGGTAGATTGATGGCATGTTGTCAATATGCCCATCATGTAGGGTTTCCAAGGATGGAGAGTGCCCATCCTTGAAAATATAGTAAAAACTACCTATAGTCATCTACCTTGGGTGATAAAGCATCATAGCTTGCCCCTACAGGTGACAACAAGAAGATCACCAAACACCCATTTCCAAGGCAGGGTCCCAACAATAAAGTCACAGGTAACCGACAGAACATAAGATAATGATCAGGAAATTAGTGGCAGCTGTCAAATATTCAACATGCTTTGGCTTCCTTGGCAGTGCTATCACCCCAACTGCTATAGGTTATCACATTTCATATCCTTAAATGTAAAGATTAAAAAAAATAATTTCATGTTACTGAGATATTATCTTAAACTAGGATGTTTTCATTCTGGAGGAGAAAAGTACTGGTTATAGTAGATAAAATTTACTGTGAACAGACACACATGGAACATGGTCTTTTGGGAGTAATTTCTCAAAGGTTCCATAAGAGGCAGAGTCCTTTGTCTTCGCAATGTCTGCGTATGTTCTGTTTTAGAGAACTCTGACTTGTCTCTCCCATCCTTGTAATTTTCCCTTTATATTCACAGAAGAATGGAATGAAGGCTGAGAGGAAACTGTGATTCGTTTTACAGGAGATTTAAAATTTATGGATATGTCACAGAAGTTCATCATTCCCATCTCTGCTGAAAAACAAAGAGTTTCAAGGGAGTTTCTATAGAGCTTGTCAAGATTCTCCATTTCGATTACCAATTTATGCAACTGTGTAAAAAAGGCTGCCTGGTGAGGTCATGGGGCCCAAACCAGTCAGGTCAACAACAGGACTCTGGGAGACTCTGAAACACTTTGTAGGAACTCATCAATTACGTCCAGAGAGAAAAAGTCTCCCATGGTCTGTTCACTGTTTCAAATCCCTCTCCAAACATAGGAGCATGATTTGGAGAGTTTTCTTCACCCTTTTTACATTTTACCATCCTACCGTGCCCCTTTCCTCCCACATTGTTTTCAGGTTTTGTGGATTCTGCTCAAAGTAAGTCTACACAAATCACAGGAACATGGGTGAAAATCTTCCCTGATTTTCAAATTATGCTTCAATCATCCACAGGAAGCCAACTGGAAGACATCCCTTTGTCTCTCAGTATTTATCAGGAGTTAGTTTTTGCATGTGTCTGGGGGAGTTGCTGCTTAAAGCTAGAGTTTCCACAAGTGCCAACAAAGGAAAGAGTTGCTCATATGGACTTTCGTTATCTATTACTTAGAATTTAATACATGTGGGTAACTCTGGATTAGAAGGGACTCTGGACAGGACAAAACTGTGCCAGAAAGCATCACAGGGGATGGAGTCAGAGTACAATGCTGGGAGGGGTGCAGAGAGGGGAAAGGTCACTTCCAGCTTTGGGAAAGACTTCTTGGAGAAGATGTCATTTGAGCTAGGCCTTGAAGGGACTGTAGGATTGTTATGCAGGAATAATAATAATAATAAGAACATTTGGTCTAAATAGAATGACTGGAAGAACTACCTGGAGGTGGGATCATCCATGGAGAACCTTAAAATAGTCCCAATCAGAAGCTGCTTCTTAATATTTCTGCTTAGCCTTTGAGTGTTTAGAGACAGGGAGGGACCACATATATTAACCACCACCATCCTCTGACTTTTCACCAAATCTCACTTCAAATTATGGGAAAAAGGGGATGCTATTAAACTTGTCAAGTTTTAAAGTTTCCATCACTACTTTTTCAGTTTCTTTTTGTAGCTAACATCTGTCCCTTTGCTGTAATTTTGAACTGGTGTCTTCCTCCTGTCTCCATGGGTAATGGTGGCTTTCCCTATCTTTACATCAACTGTCTTTCCTCCCGTCCCAAGTCCCCAATGCCCTGCGTTCCTCAACCTCAACTGTGGACCTCACATGGTATTGAAGGGTAAGGTGCCTTGTTTCAATGTAAAGGCAGTGAGATATGCCTCCTGAGACCTGTGCAATCCACATCTTCCCATTGATGCTGCCTGGAAATGCTCTTGACTTTTAGCAATGCCTCTGCTTGGGGTTGGATCCTGGACTGGGTCTCCACAAGGCCAGCTCTGCACCACCTTCTGCTCACAGCTTGTTTGCTCCTGCCCCACTGAGTTCAGTCTGACTGTTTCTGATCATGTCTTTAACGTATCAAGGACACAAAGAATTCTAATCCTTTCCTCCAAGGTGCCAGCTACTTCTGAGTGGGTTGCGTTCCAACTCAGTGGTTACAGCGACTTTGAAATCAGCCATGTGTTTAAAATATTGAACAAAGACTTAGATCTTGAAATGTGCATTTATCCTTTCACTTATTTTCTTAATTCATGAACTGACTACCACTTATGGATCCTGCCTGTACATCTGTTTTAAATGTGGGAATTTTTTTTAAATTCCTTCATCATTTGAGTTAAACTCTCCATGGTATGTCACACACGGCTTGCGATATGCCAACATACAGTGGAACAATTATCTTTTCTTTTGCAAATCTGATCGAAAAGGAGCCAAGTCCTGTCCTTCTGTGGAATGTGCATGAATGGAGGGGTGGAGGGGTAGGGAGGACCTTTAGAGAGAGCCAGTATCTGGTTTACCTTATATTTTGAAAGGGATTACGGAGCCCTCTACACACTGAATCTAATGCCATGGTAATTATTCAAGTGCCCTCTGGGTGCCAAGGCCTATGCCCATTGAGTTTATTCCAGAGGGACAAGCGACTCTAGTCTCTGCCTTTCCATGCTAGAATCAGGCCTCACAGTTAATTCCATGTATGTGACTGTGAATGTGGATGTGTGCATGAGGCTCTTCTGTGCTGTTGTTGATTATCTATCTATATAATAAAAGCCTGAGCAACTATTACGGTGCAACTATCAGAACGACCAGTCACTATGATGCACACTGACCACCAGAGGGCAGATGCTCAATGCAGGAGCTGCTTCTTGATGGTCGGTGAGCTCTCACAGCCAACCTCCCATGGCCAGCCAACGTCTGTGGTCCCTCCTTCCCATGGCCAGCCAACGTCTGTGGTCCCTCCTTCCGGCCCCAATCGGTGCAATGGGCCCCGATCACCGGCCAGGCCCCGGGGACCCCACCCCATGCACGAATTCTTGCACCAGGCCACTAGTATATCCATAATTTTGTGATGCTTACCATGAGCCAGGCACTATGTCAAGTATTTTTCATAAATGTTTCATTTAGCCTTCCCAATAAGTGAGTTATATTGGCTAAGTAATAACAGTTTATAGATGAATAAACTGAGTCTTGGAAAAGTAAACATCACGTGAACCAAATTGTGTCCACTGCAAAGTTTGAGTTCTTGAACAATTCCTGCATTTCACTTCTGAATGTGTGTAGTGAAGTCAGAGTCCCGGGAAATATTGATGTCAGGTTTTGGCTGTGGCTGGAATGGAGGGTGAGTTGAATGAGCTCTACCCAAGGATAATGGTAACATCTCCCTTAAGACTGTGAGTAATGAAAAATGCCCCTGACCCATATCCTAAAGGAAATGTCTATTCAGCTCCAGTCCTTAGCAATACCACTGCCAGGGCAAAGTATCAAGCTTTGAGTCCCTGTGCTGGAGTACATATGGATACAACATGAATCATGGGGTTAGATAGAACCTGGTTTTAATATAATCACTATCTTAAGACCTTAGGCAAGGTACTTAGTGTCCTTGAGTATCAATTTCCTCATCTGTGAAAAAATGGGGATATGAATAGTGTCTATTAATACCTCGTAGTTGTTAAGAAAACTATGTTAGATAAAGCCCAGTTCTCAATCGCCAATAAATGACTTCAATTTTTATTGTTGTTAGCCATGCTCAGCCATCAGATAGAGGGCTTGCTTTGGCATCTTAATTATTTCTTATGAGGCAGAGTATTTCACCATTAACTTTTCATGCATTTTACCTCATATAAGATCTTATTGTTACTAATATTTAATTTTATTTTAAATGGAAAAAAGAAACAAGAAAAATAAGAAGCATCAATCTCCCTAGTAAGTCTACAAAGACCCAAAACTGATCTCCATTAATCATAAGAACTCACTGGAGAAAATTTACTCCACATCTGACAATATCACCCCTGAAGGCTCAAAAGAGTCTCAGGATCAAATATTCAAGAGCAAACAGCTCAATCCCAAAGAAGTCTCATGCTAGTTTCTGAAAAACAGAGGCTTCCTAATTCTTGGACATTTAAGTGTCTGTGAAAAGAAATCCATGACTGGATCACATCTCCCCAGCCTTGAGAGATTTACACTCAGAGATGTACACTCAGCCCCCAGCCCCAAGTATTATTGACTAGGAAGCCAGAGCACATCCATTCTTGCAATCCTTTCATTATGTGAACCACACAAAATAGCCCAATGCTTCTACTAGGCTTCATAAACCAGTGAAACCCATTTACCTCAAATACTGCTCATGCCAAGTCTCACTACATGCCTTCTCTCATCTGCAAGCCAAGGAGAATATGGCAGGAGTTGGGCCATCTCTAGGGACAAAAAGCCATGTGTCTGCCTTAAAATATGGTCCAGAATATCCCCTAACAATCTCAGAGTCCCTTAAACACCAGGCAGAAGCCACTCCTCAAAGGGCATCTTGAATCCTGGCCATGTGCTGGGCAGGTGCCCATGAAAGCTTTGTTTTTCCCCAGCAGGGTCATTAGCTAAATGGGAAGACAGGAGGCAATTCAAAACAACAACAAATGCAATACAAAAGCATCTTGATCCTCGTGTCCTGTGGATTTTTGTCTTAGAAGTTATGCTCCTTAAGAATTCAAGCTTGTTCCCAATTCTCATGTGGATACATAGCAGCAATGGGCTAGGAGAGGGGCCATTTGGGTGGCATATCAATTCTGGAGCTGGGTGGTTATCTGGAGACCTTGAACACACTCCACCTCTTCCCTAGGTCTTGGTTTCCCAGATGTAAACATACACAGGCTGGAATCTGGATGGCCTACAGTTACTAGTAGATCTGTTCACTTCTCAGGTCTAAAGTTTCCATTTTAATTTTTGCTTTGCTTTCAAATAAATGTATTTATTGGAGAATAACATGCACACAGAAAACTTCACATATCATAAATGCACAGGTCCATGTATATCACAAAAAGATCATACGTGTGTAATACTGTCTATTTTCAGAAAGAGAAACAGCCAGCACCCAAAGCCTTCTTGTGCATTCCCTGTCCCTCCCCAACAGGGGTAACCACAGTTGTGAGATCTAACACCATTAGATCTCATTTGGATTTTATGGGATGACACGTTCTTTCTTCATGCCTAGCTTCCTTCACCCAACATGTTGGTGAGATTCATCTTTGTCGTGGAGATGTGTCACAGAAGCTCACTGTCAATGCTCTGGAGTACACTGTTGCATAAATAATACCACCAGCTTAAGGTTTAATAGTTGTGGTTACTACTAGATGTCCAACCTTGTCCTAACTCACAGCCCTCTGTGATGATCCTGCAACAAGAATCAGGAAAGCAGAAGATCTGCCTGGAACATCCTAGGAGAGACACTTTGTTTACTGCATCTTGGGGCCATGGATGCTGTGTTCCTTCTAAGTCCTCAGGGGCCCATGCCCAGAGAAGCTGAAAGCAAAGTGTCAACAGCACCAGACTCATGTAAGCAACACCTTTGTGTACTGGCTACTAGTCCATGACACTTATACAGATAAAACCCTAGACCCCTTAGCAGTTTCCAAGATAAAAAGACTATGCTGATGCATAAAGAGATTAAAGACAGGGGCAAGAAACCGAATACATAATCTAGTTTGGACAAAACCCTTTCAATATAAATGAATGAAAATAACATGTGCAAGAAGAATGATGAAGGCATTTTGTGGGGTTATATCAGGTAAAAGTGCTATTGTTTTTCCAAACAATTAGTCTGAGAAGAACTAGCAAGGAACACTGGAAAAAAAAGCACAGGCTTGTTGTAATCTGGGGATAATAAATTGGAAAGAGTTTAAAAAACTAGCCACATTTTTCAAAAAGAAAATAAAATCCTTCCCACTTAATCAAATGATCAAACATTAAGGGTAATGATCTTGTTGGTGATGCTGAAAGGCTAGAGAAGTTCCAGAGCCTTCGTCCACATCCCTTGACAAGGCCAGGGGGCCTTGGCATCCATGTGATTTGATTTGGCAGCCAACACCGCCTGAAGGGAGGCTGTTCTATTAGCCAGATTTGCGGCAATGACTTAACCTCACAAGCCTGGACTATTGCAACATAATCTTAACTGAGCTTCCAGTCTCCAACTGTGACCCCTTCCCTCCATTCTCTGAATTGAAGCCTGAAGGATGGTCCCCAAGCACAAACCTAATCATGAAATGTCTTCATTTAAAACCCTCCCATGAGTCTCTAGTGACCACAGGATAAAGTCCAAATTCTCCATTAGCTTTCAGTGCTCTTGGGATCTCACCTCTGCCTGTCTTGCCTTGCTCACCTCTCATCACACTTCAACCACATGAACTTCTTATTGCTCCCGCCACTAGAACTCTTCCCCCACCCCACCACCAGCCTTCACCAGCTAATTCTGCTGCATGGGTCTCAGGGCACTCCCAGTTCCTCATGAACGGCTTTCTTGATGGCCCCTCACTGCCCATGTCCCTTCCACAGCACACTAATCATGGATTGTTGCCTGGCTCCCCGCTGAAGCAGCCCTGGACAGTACTGTACCCTCATCCTTCAGCACTCACAGGAGTTGCCAATAGTCAGTCCTACTGTGAACACCTACAACTCCACCCACAGGGCTTCTTCTTGGCCTGGCCTGCACATCCAGGCCAGGAGCTACTGGGTGCATCCTCAGCTAATAGTGTATGAAGATGGAGGTGACTGCTCCAGGTGTCTTCCCCTCCAGATAAGCTACTTGTACTCAAATCCTGTCCAAGAACCTGATTCTGGGGAAACTCAATGGGTCTATTGCCCAAATAGCCTGACAGCTCAGTAAAATGAGGGACTGAAGTCTCCCATTTATCACCAGTGCCAAACACATGCCTGGAACATAGTAAGCCAATGTCTATGGAATAAAAGGGATGTGACACTCAGTGAACACTTATCTCATTGTTGGTTTTCCTTTTAAAGGCAATATGGAGACTAACAAAAGCCACCGGCTCTGAAGTCAAAAGACCTGGGTTTAATGAAAAAAAAAAAAAAAATGCACTACTCCACTTCGGATTAGTGGCCTTGGGCAGAGGGTGGATGTTGAGACCCCTGAGCCTTAGCACCTCTTCTGTCCAAAGAGAGGTCTTTTTAAGTCTCAAAGAGAGCTGTGTAAAAGTGGGGGAAGTACACAGTGTAAAAAGTTCTTATTTTAGGTGTTCAGATAAGTCTTTGTGACTGATTTGGGAGAAAAAGATATCATCCTAGCACCATCAACACTTGTGGTGGGAAGAGAAAGATTGATGAAAATAGGGGCTGGGTAAACAGTTAATTTCACTTGGAGAGTAGAGGCTGACATCACTTTTTTGAAAAAGATCTTTTAAATTCCAAAATAAAAGGATTAAAATGGAGTAAAATAGGCTTTAAAAAGTCTAGGAATAGCCTTAACCTGTTTGGCTCGGTGGATAGAGCATCGGCCTGCGAACTGAAGGATCCCAGGTTCAACTCCAATCAAGGGCATGTACCTTGGTTGCGGGCACATCCCCAGTAAGAGGTGTGCAGGAGGCAGCTGATTGATGTTTCTCTCCCATCGATGTTTCTAACTCTCTATCCCTCTCCCTTCCTCTCTGTTTTTAAATCAATAAAATATATTTTAAAAAATCTAGGAATAATTGCTAAACAAATAGGCATAAAAGAATATGTCTATATCTATCTATCTATATGACAGCAGACTTGTAATGAACCATATAATATGAACCATCTCAGCATGTTTTCTTGAATCACTGTTGACATACAATATTATGTTAGTTTCAGGTGTACAACATAGTGAATAGACATTTATAGAACTTAAGAAGTGATCACCCTGAAATGTGATCACTTACAGCACACATAGTTGTTACTATGTTAGTGACTCTATTCTCTATGCTGTTTTATATCCAAGTGGCCAGCTTTAATAATGCGCTATTTGTACATCTTTTCCCTCTCCCCTTTTCACTTTGTTTTTCTCTTTCAATAGATTCAAAATTCCAAAACACAAACACATACATGCTGAGAATATCTCAGCTCAAGCTAAAATCAAATGTCATCTTCATAATGAGATCTTCAGAAAATCAAGTATCTTCATAAATACTGCTTTTATTTTTAGAGACTTGCCAAAACCTATATTAACCCACCAAACCACATACAGGACTAAAAAAATATAGGACTAAGTAAAAGAATATGAGTGAAAAATTAGAATCTGGTCTAAAACAATAAAATTCTTAGTTGTGTACAATATGGAACATTAATATGAAATTAATTAAACATCCTTTCAGATATTTTTAATTTAAAGGTCAACTTTTAATTTTCATTTTATTTTATTTTAAAAAATATATCTTTATTGATTTCAGAGAGGAAGGGAGAGGGAAAGAGAGATAGAAACATCAATTATGAGAGGATCATTGATTGGCTGCCTCCTGTACATCCCCTACTTAGGGATCAAGCCCGCAACCCAGACATGTGCCCTTGACCGGAACTGAACTTGAGGCCCTTCAGTCGGCAGGCTGACGCTCTATCCCTCTATCCACTGAGCCAAACCAGCCAGGGCTAAATGTCAACTTTTTAAAAAGAGCCAAAATTTAGAAGAGAAGCATAACCTCATTTTCCTTACCTTCCTTTAATAACTGTGTTTTGGAGGCAGGAGGAACACAGAAAACTCTGCTCCACCATCATATTGATTAGCACTCTATAAGAGTGAAAAGTATGTGAAAAATTTTACCCCAATGTTCTCAAAGTCAGTGCTTCCAGGGCTGGGCTTTCTCTCCAGACCCTCACCCACGACTGTGTATCTTATGTATCCATGCACATGGAGGGCATAAAATACATGTCAAACAAAATAAAGCAAGTTATTAAGTACAACGAAACCCTAAATCTTAGTGGAAGTCAACAGATAAACAGACTCTAACAGTAGAATAGTCTAAATACACAATGCATAATTCATGGCTAACTCAAGGCTGGGCTTGTGCAATATTTCACCGGCCTTCCCTTGCAGTCTTTGAGGTTAAGACTGGGTAAACTGCACTGACTTTGCTAACTCAGCAAAACTCTAAACAACCAAAAGATGGAAACCCATCTTTGCCAATACGGGGAGTAGACAAGAAGGCAGAGGGTGGAGAGTGTGTTATTTAACCCTTGAAGCCAGACATTTAAAAAGGTGCTGTGTACTAGGCTCCCCAGCATCTTATTAACAGGCCACTGTATTGTTGGCAAGTGTCTAAATCTTCTTCAGGCTATTGTGCAACTAATATTGAGGAGAGCTGGCCAACCTCCTTCACCCTATTCCACTGCTCACCCTGTGCTCAGCACACAGCAGGCATCCAATTCACGGTCCTTGAAGGAAGTTTCTTTCGCTTTCCATTTGTCGTCTCCTGGATGCAGCAATGAAGTGCACGTGTGAATGTACAATGCCCAATACCAACAGTAACAAAGACCTAAATAAAAGTCAACATCTTCATGCATACTGGGGTCGAGGCAATAGCTTATATTTATCATTTCCCAAATTATAAGACGAGCTATCGTGAGTGCATATGGCTCTCTCAAAGCTGACGAGACAAAGCTAAGACCTTGGCAGCTGTCCAACGGCCGCAATGAGGCTCTGTACCGCTAATAAGCACCATATCTCCCAGAGACTAGAAAGCTGAATGGGTTATGGGATGCAGTGTAGACTGCAGTGAAATTTTTTTGGCAACTAAGAACTAAAAGAGGGAAGGCAAATGTCAAGTCATCACCAGCAGAAAGTTCACATGCTTCCTGCTAATGGGAGAGGCTGCCTGGCGATGCTACAAGCCCGAGCCTTGGGCAGGACATGGGTCTGTCCAGAGAGTTAACTGCGGGTGCAATTTCATTCCTTCAGGGAACTCTGCAAATATTTGTAATAATGGAATGTAAAAGAATGTCAAGAACAACAGTTTAGAGAACTACTAGTTTAGTCTTTCTGAGCTAATGGGTTCAACCAATTGTTAATGAATTCTTTTGAGTATGCTGTGATTGTTTCCTGACCAGAGATCCAGGTGAACATCGCCATTACAGAATGTCTGCGACAGACAGTGTCTGCAGGACTGGTTTTACCTACGAACAGTTTAGAGAACTACTAGTTTAGTCTTTCTGAGCTAATGGGTTCAACCAATTGTTAATGAATTCTTTTGAGTATGCTGTGATTGTTTCCTGACCAGAGATCCAGGTGAACATCGCCATTACAGAATGTCTGCGACAGACAGTGTCTGCAGGACTGGTTTTACCTACGAAAGCCAACCAACCTCCTTCCACACACTCGGTCGCCTCTCCCTGTGCTCGCTTCACGTGGGCATCCACAGAGCAGAAGAGATACGGGCCCTGCTGTTTCTATTTAGTGCCACAAGGAGGTGCCCCCACAGTTTACATGTTTAAAGGGGTGATAGAAGACAAAAAGGTGTATTTTGATCATTACACAAGTCATGTCAATTTTGATATGCTGACTATATAAATAACAAAAATATAGAACTCAATATTAAAAACAGGTAGTAAAACTTAGATGAAGCAGAAGTAATTCACACTGACTCTGTTTAAAGGGATAACATTATCCCTCCTACGAATAAGCATGTAATTCAGCACATCTTGTCTACACTTAGCCAAATTACCGAAAAGCTTGCTATCTCGCTAATGAATAAAGAGAGAGGCAGACCAACAGAAAAATGTGAGTGCTAGCTCAGAACTTTCCAGACATTCAGAAGGCGGTGGTGAGTGAAACTTTTTTCCTGTGTGATATGTGCATTTTCCCTTGGAAATGCCTAGCTATAGAAAGAGTGCCAGCTCTCTACAATGCAGGCACACAAATTTGAATTTTTCTTTGGACCTTTAAAATATGTATTGAAAGCAAAATCATGTACCTTTCACAATATGGGGGAAAAAATCCAGTGCACTTTCAATATGTGCCTTCTCTAAGCTGCACTCAGTGTTATGGCACCAGCTTTTATTGGGGGTTCTTACAGGAGACAGCTCTGTGCAAACCACATCTGCATTTGCTGGAAAGGGCTGGTGAGGGCATTATCCATTATGTGGTTCAATATTCCTATAGAAAATCACACACAAGAAACTCCTTTTAATATCTGGTGCCAGGAAAATCTCTATCTCCAGGAACTAGTCTGTTTCCTCCTTTCTTATAACAAAAATGGTACAATTTATCTTGTTTCCCTTTTTGCCCTGGCTGCCAGGGAGTTTAGGGCCAAATTTGATGATCAACCATAGTAATTAAAGTGGACTTTGTGGTTAGCAGAGTTACTGCTACCAGGTTTTCAAGGCTTTATTTTCAATTTGCATTTTTGTTAATCATGGTGCGTGTGTGTGTTTGAAAGCATGGCCTGTATTGTACTTCAATTCCTTTTTGGAAGGCAATGGATTATGTTTACTGCATAAAAGTAAAAGATCTACAAAGGTCAAACGATGCTTTCTCCTGGAACAAATAGTTTTCGTACACTAGAATGTGAGCATGCATATCTTGTCTTTTTCTTTGGGAATAACCACTTTTATACACGTTAAGTATGACTCAAGGTTATTACATCCAGACAAGTTTAATGCTGTTTATGGATTATTTCTTTTTGACAAAATATCTTTATTTATAGTTGATGTTTTTCAGAAAATTAACCCTGTAAGTCTACAAAACATAGTTATGCACACAGTCCTTCACGAAGACCGCAAAGTTGGCGCTGATGGTTTGGCTGAACTTACAGAATCACTGCAGAGAATTCATTTATGTTACGTTTACCAAATGTTCGAAATGGATCATCATGTCATTTTCCCTTTGCTTCAATGTTTTCTTTTTTTCTTAAGTAATACATATAAAATTAATGGTTGATTTGCTTCAAATGGTCGATTTTCCCACCCTGAGCCTGTTCTATCAGCCAGCTTACATTTAAACATATTTTAGTCATATGGATTTTCCACTAATAAGCAAAACACTACTTTCCAAAAACCTAAGAAAAGTACATTAACTTTCCCTCAAAGTGTTGTTTTAAAAAAGTTCCACACTGAATTCCCAAGCTTGGGACAAACCGGAAGGATCCCGTGAGTTTTTAAACCGTATTCATTTCCCTGAGCGCGGGGCTCTGCCTCCCGGATGGCACAGCGCATTCAGTCCTCCTGTCAGTAAGAATTTAGGAAGTCATTTCTCTTTAATAGTTGCCAGACCTCCTGGATAAGCGGGGGCACTTTACTTTGCCCTGGATCTCCATTGAGAATGCAGCCTTCCTACTTACTTTCCCCTTCGCCACGGTAAGAACACAGGAATCCTGCTGGCAAAAAACTGTTTTGACCCCTGAATCATAAAGCTGTACCTTAACAGTGGGATTGTTTGCAATTAAGTAACTGATCCTTTCCCCATTTAACTGGAGTCAGTTCACTTGATACTAACACCAGGGCTTCTGCAAGCCCACCTCTCCACCCCCCCCCCCCACCTCCCACTCCCTTGACAGGTCTCCAAGAATAGCTGGTGGCTTTGTTCTTTAACTCTGCATATAACCAAGAAACCAAGAGGCCCCGGAGGGACTGGAGATCAACATAGGGCCTGGGATCACACAGACCCACCTAAGATTCAATCTGGGGTTTGCTACTTACTAGCTATACAACTTTAGGTAAGTTACTTAATTCTGTGGAACCTAAGACTCCTCATCTGTAAAGGGTGGATACTAATAATAGCACCAGACCTGCCTCAAAGGGTTGCTGCATTCATAAGTTAAATATTCAGAGTACCTACTCTTTGCCAGGAACTATGTCAGGCACTTGGTACACAGTCAGAATATACATGGATCCTTCCCTCATAGAACTTTCAGTCTAATTGAGGAGTGAGATACAAAATAAACAAATGAGAAGTAGAAATTTTGGTAAGTGATCAAGATGAAATGACAGCTCTTTGGCAAGGAACGATGAGAAGAGGGGGGTGTGTGTGTGTGCGCGGAAATGCCTTTGTAGAGGGAAACCAAGAAAAGCATCTGAAGTGAGAAGTGTTTAGGTTATGATCTGAAGGCTATAATGAAAGAATCAGACACAGAACATGTGGAAGGGCATTCTAGGAAGAGGAACAGAATGTGCAAAGGCCCTAAGAGGGCAAAGCCTAGGCTTTTTTTTTTTTTTTTTTTTTGAGAAAGGAAGTGGTCCACTGTGTCTTTTCTCTCTCTCACTGTGTCTTTTTTTCAGTGGACTATGTGAAAAGGGAGAACCTCCAAAAAGAGGTAAGTGAATGTCAAAGTAGATTCAACATGCAAAAGGAAAAAAAAAGTGACCCAGAATTTAGACTAGATCAGGTATCAGGAAACTATTGCCTATTTCTGCAGTAAAAGTTTTATAGAAACACAGCCACATTCATTTGTGTTCTGTCTATGGCTACTTTCACACTACAACAGCAGAGATGAGTAGCTGGAACAAACCAGAAAATCTAAAATATTTTCTATCTGGCCCTTTAAGAAAATGTTTGACAACCCTCCATAAAATGTAAGTTAATACTGTATGATTCCAAATATATGACATTCTGGAAAAGACAAAAATATGAAGACAGTAAAAAGATCAGTGGTTGCCAGAGGTTGGGGGAAATAGGAATAAAATGACGAGCACAGAAAATTTTTAAATCAGCAAAACTATTCTGTACGATACCATAATGGTGGATACATGTCATTATCAATATATCCAAATCCAAAAGGTATATAACACCAAAAATGAACCCTAATGTAAACTATGGACTATGGATGATAATAATGTGTCAATGCAGATTCTTCAGCTGTAACAATTTTACCACACTGGTGGGGGATGTTGACATGAATGAGGGCAGAGAGTATATGAAAATTCTTTACCACTCAATTTTGCTGTGAACCTAAAACTAACCTACAAAGCAAATCTATTTTCTTAAAACAAAATTAATATGATCATCAGCAGCAATGCTTAATTGCAGCTTAAAATTGGGGGGGGGGGGGGAAGAAAGGGAGAGATAGAGAATTGAAGTACATTTCTCTATAAATCAGGCTCCAAACTTTCTTTTTATTTGATTCCACATAAAATACAGCAACTTAAACTGAAGTTGCTCCTGAATTTCAGGACATCTGCATTCTTAACAAAATTGGAATAAATGTAATGATTATTATTTTAAATATTTTTATTTATTTCAAAGAAAGGAACAGAGAGGGAGAGAGATAGAAATATCAATGATGAGAGAGAATCATTGCTTGGTTGCCTCCTGCACATCCTCTAATGGGGATCATGCCTGCAACTAGGGCATATGTCCCAACCAGGAATCAAACTGCGACCTCCTGGTTCATGGGTCAACTCTCAAACAATGAGCAACACCGGCTAGGTTAAATGTAATTATTACGTTTAAAAAAAAGATAAACCATCTTCTAATCAGTGGTGGGGAACCTTGTTTCTACAAAAAAATAAAAACACAACAACTTTAAAATAATCACAGAGGAAAGCTAGTCACTTAAAATTAGCCAGACAGCAGACTTTTCCACAGCAACTATGAAAGCCAGAAGTTAGTGGAATAATATGTTGCTGACAGAAAATAACTATCAACCTAAAATTGGGTGATACAAGAATGAAGATAGGAAGACTGGAATAGCAATGACCAAGATGGAGGAGTATATAAACACTGGTACTCGTAGCTCCCACAACCACATCAAAATTAAAACTGAAATACAGAACAACTATCATTCAGAACTGTCTGAAATATGGCTGAATGGCAGTCCTACAGCTAGAGAAGTAAAAAAAAAAAAAAGCATATTGAGACTGGTAGGAGGGGCGGAGGCATGGAGCAGGCTGGTCTGACACCCATGTGTGATGTTTTTTCTCATGCAGGAGGGATATCACAGCTGCAGAGGTAGCCCATGAGAAGCAAAGGTACTAGCCCCATTCCAGACCCCTAGCCCAGGGTTCCAGAGCTGGGAAGAGAAGTCCTTGTAATTGTAGGTGATAAAAAGCATCAGAGATTATGGCTGAGTGACATGGAGGTTGCTGGCATCCCAGGCAGTTCCTCTTAAAGGGCTGCCACATAAACTTACACAGTCCTGCTCCCTCTGAGCTCCAGTGCTAGGCAGTGGCATTGGGGGAACCAGAAACATTCAGAGAAGAACTGAATTATCTATCATTTGGGCAAGAACTCAGGGACAGTTTTATCCCAGACAGGGGTGTTCATGTGGGTCACCCTTCTTATGCTGGGACCTCCCCTGATGCAAAGCAGACTGGTAGCCATATCTGAGTTTCCATCAGTGTGGTTCACACTATTCGCTCAGTCCTGGTGATTTCCTGAGACCCTATCCTATCCAACTTGTAGCCCCACCCAAGCAAAAAGAAAAAAGAATCCTAAAGTATGAAGACAGTGTAAGGAGCCTCTGGGACAACTTTAAGCATACTAACATTAGCATTATGGGGGTTCCAGAAGGAGAAGAAAAAGAGCAAGATATTGAAAACCTATTTGAAGAAATAATGACAGAAAACTCTTGCCCGGTGAAAGAAATAGACTTATAAGACAAGGAAGCCCAGAGAGTTCCAAACAAGAGGAACCCAAAAAGGTCCACACCAGACACAGCATAATTAAAATGCCAAGGGCTGAAGACCAAGAGAGAATATTAAAAGCAGCAAGAGAAAAGCAGTTAGTTATCTACCAGGGCACACCCATATGACTGTCAGCTGATTTCTCAGCAGGAACTTTGCAGGCCAGAAAGGAGTGGTAAGAAATATTTAAAATGATGAATAGCAATGACCTACAACTATGATTACTCTACCCAGAAAGGCTATCATTTAGAATTGAAGATTAGATAAAGAGTTTCACAGGCAAGAAACAGCTGAGGAGTTCATCATGACCAAACCAGTATTATATGAAATGTTGAAGAGTATTCTTTGAGAAGAAGAAGAGAAGGAGGAGGAGGAGGAGGGGGGGGAGGGGAAGGGGGAGGAGGAGGGGAAGGGGGAGGAGGAGGAGAAATATGAACAATAAAATGACAACAAATACATATCTATCAGCAACTGAATCTAAAAATCAAATGCACAAAGAATCTAATGAACAAAATAAACTGATGAATAAAATAGGACCAAAGGCATGGAACAGACTGACAAATCTCAGAAGGAAGAGGCAAGAGGGGGCAGGAAGAGATTAACCAAATATATTATATACATATATGCATTACATATAGACTCAGACAACAGGGTGATGAAGGCCTGTGGCAGGGTGGGAATGGGATGGAGAGGGGTAGGGTTGGGGGACAGGGACATCTTTAATACTCTCAACAATAAATATTTTTTAAATTAAAAACAAACAAACAAACAAAGACTCTAAACAAACAAACAAAAAGAATGAAGGTAAAATAAAGAGATTTTCAGAGAAACAAAATTTTAACAATTTTATCACCAAAAGATCTACACTAAAGAACTTGTAAGAGCATTAAGGATTATAAGCTAATAAGGAAAATTTGACCTATAAAAAGAAATGGTGAACAAAGTAAATTACTTTTAAAAAATAATTTATATGCTGCTTTGTTTAGAATTGCCTAAAATAATGTATAATTTGTTGATCAAAAAGAGAATAAATAAAGTACTGAACAAGAACATGTATGTAGGAGGATAATGAACAGATTTAACATATATTATCATCTTTATATTGTCTAGAAGAGGGAATTAATTAGCCATGCACAGCTCAGTCATACATATAGTCTCTTCTCACCAATGGTGATCCAACTATTGCCACAGCTGAGTAACAAATCTGCCACAGAAAAAGCCAATTCTAAGACGTAAGTATTTGCTACCTAGGAACAGATTGATGACATTGGATTTCTCTGACTTTGAAGAGGTCAGTGTGTTGATATAAAAATAATAGAAACTTCCTATTTATGGATTGTCCTCTTCTTTAGCACTTCTGCCAGGGTAACAATTCCTGGATATACAAAATGCCTTACATATCACATGATAATTGTCACCTCCAACCATGGGACATATTTCACAGCAAAGGACTTATATCAATGGGCACAATAGCTCAAAATGCTGTTCTAGCTGAGGAAAAACACCCAAAGAGCTTGGGATACTGTTCTATAAAAATGCAGTATATGTCTTAAATCACAGGCCAATATGTAATGCCATCTTCCTCATAATAAGAATACATAGATCAGGAATCTAGAAGAAGGTGGGGGTGTTTTATTAAACATCTAATAACTCACTAGTGGAATGTGTGCTTCCACCAAAGAACATTATCATGGTGTGATGAATTAGAAGCTGAGATCATCCCTTACCTATCATCCTCATTCCATTGAGCCAACAGTCAGGGGTGGGGTCACCATTATTATTATGCAAACAATATAAGAAAGCAGGTAACCCAAACATTCACTGGGTTCAATGAAAGTGTAGAGCTGTGACAACCAATAAAGTCAAGGTCATAAAAGACTTAGATCTTGTAGGAATTAAGGTGTGGATCACCCTATAGAGTGGAGACCCCTATTTAGCCAGGAGAGGTAAGAGGATCATAGAAGAGGTGATGGAAGAAAACCATGGCCAGCTGTAGAGATGGGGGCTCATTTTACTAAGTTGTTACCTTTTAAAATTTCACCCTCTGCCATCTTACAAGACTGGTGGTAGCTCAAACTTTAGATAGGAATATGACTAAACTGACATTGCCTCAAAATGATACAGGAGATGTGATGACTTCACACCTCTCCTGTTTTGGGGACATTAACTTTACACTGAAAGTGGGGTGAGAGTAGATGCTACAAGGCCAATGTAGTAAACCATGATAGATTTTCTCCATTTGTCTATCTACATCCATCTCCACTCACCTCCTCTTGCTTTCTTCCCCACATCAATGTGTTCTGTGCCCTCAGATGTAAAAAGTGCATTTATCCCTTTGGTTCCCACCCTGTGAGTTCACTTTAGATTGGCTGGGTCTCTTGACAGAGGTTATTGTCCCTCTCAAAACAGCTTTATCTGATGCTCACTTCTTCCAGACTCTGGGAGCCTCTCCTTCCCTTGTCCATCTGGGCTTAGAAGTGGTGAGATCTCTGCTACTGTAGCCCTGAGTTCTGTATAAACCCTAATGGGTTCTCTACACCAAGTCCACACCTTTGGAATGAATCCTTTTATAAAATAAGTGTTGTTTAAATTATCTTTTATCAAATCATTTTGGTTTTGATACAATTAATATATAATACGGAGAAAGCATTATAGCTGAGTGAATTTTTAAAAGTAGAGAATGCCTCATTTCAAATAAGAATATGATATTAGATTTTCATGGTGACCTGTAGAAGTTTGTTAAGAATTATTGTCCTGGCCAGTATGGTCAGTGGTTAGAAAGTCTGCTGGTAGATAAAGGGTTGTAGGTTTGATCTCAGTCAAGGGCATGTACCTGGGTTTCGGGTTTGTTTCCTTCCCTTAGTCAGGGAGACAGCAGTAGGCAATCTATCAATGTATCTCTCTCACATCTATGTCTATCTGTCTGTCTGTCTGTCTGTCTGTCTCTCTCTCTCTCCTCCTCCCTCCCTTCCACTGTGGCTGAAAAGCGATGAAAAAAATATCCTCATGTGAGGATTAACAACAACAACAACTAAAGAATTATATACTTCTATTCTATATTTAAATATCCAATAAACAAAACTTGTAGAAATTTTTATATTCTTAGAAAAAGTGAAGTATTTGCTGAGAAAATCACTGAGTCTGAGTGAATTTTTTCGGATGAATTAACAAAAAATCAGGCACTTTATATGGAGTAACCTCTCCACTGTCACAGTCTCACGAAGCCACAGATAGTTTATTTCCACAAACATCTCCTGCATCACACCCTGTGAGAGCCCATAACAGCTTCAGGGTCTGGTTTCCCCTCCTGGATACACAGTGTGGCTGGCTGTTGACTATTCATCATCATGATTTCAAAGGACGAAAAGTTTGCTCATGTGGAATGTGTAGGTATTCTTGATCTCTGAACTCCATTGTTCTGAACCCCAGAGAAAACAGGGGAACGCTGGCGATACTAAACAAATCGGATCAGGTCATGTCTGGCTTCAAAGAAAGATCAGCAACTGACTGCACAATAGTCTACAATTTCCAGTATATTCTTCTCTCCAAGCATGAAATGTTGATAATTAACTGCCTACTATTCTAAGCTCAATTTACTGCCTTTTCGTTGTAATTTTAGTAAAATTAAATAATTGGTCTTGTAAAACATTTTTTAATGACATTGAAAATATAAAGTAAGCAATTTTTCCCACACTCTTCCCATCTTCCACTGAAACTTGAAGACTAAAATATATGTTCCACTTTATAAGAGTTTACTGGGAAGAACGTTAATGAAGAATGCCAAGAAAACTTTATGCTAACTTCCAAAACATAGTAATAAATAAGGGAAGCTCCAGTTTTAACGAAAATCTTCAAATAAAAAAATATCAAAAGTATTTTTAACAGATGAATATTTATTATGAGATCCTGGTAATGTTTTTTGCAAGGGCATCTTTTTTTTTTTTTTTAAGCACAATGCAAATGATATTTTGTATCTGGTGCCCTGTTGATTTATATCAGTTTAACTGCCAATATTTTTAAATTCATAATGAAACTGCACAGATCTCAACTTATAAATATTTATCTATACAGTTAACAACTGTGCACTGCGGTGGTGTGTCATACTGTAAACACAGTCATGGAATATTGGTTCATTTTGAGAACAGATGTTGGGCCATCATCGTGATGGGGCTGATTGAAGGAGACACAGTAATGATTTAGTCCCTTTCTTTCTAGCAACTTTTAAAAGACATAAGTAAATCTAGGGAAAGCAAAACTTGAACTTGCTCTACTCTTCATTTCCACCACCATGGCAGACATGATTAAACGCTCCTAGAATTCGTCAGCACTCTGACTAATCAGCATCAGCTGATTGTAAGACAAGAGCAAACTATTTGCTCCGTGCTTAATTTTTGTATTCTGCAATGGTTCCCATATCGTTTTGTGTGTAGCATATTTTCAAATATTAGGAAGGTAGTATGTTCAAATAAATTAAAACATTGAAACAGTTATAAATAAGTTTCAACACAATGATCTAATCTGTAACTGCCTTATGGTGTCTAGTGGTATCTAGTGAAGCAGCCACAATTATGCAGTTATTCACTTTGTACCCAGGTTAACCTTTGGGTAGCTATTTACAGTTGGTTCTGTTCCTAGATTAAAGCTCTCTGCATCCATTCAATGTGCTATGTCCCTTTAAACCAGTGGTTCACAACCTTCTGGCCCTTGAAATACGTTCCTCATGTTGTGACCCAACCATAAAATTATTTTCGTGGCTGCTTCATAACTGTAATGTTGCTACTGTTATGAATCATAATGTAAATATCTGATATGCAGGATGGTCTTAGGCAACCCCTGTGAAAGGGTTGTTAGACTCCCAAAGGAGTCACGACCCACAGGTTGAGAACCGCTGCTTTAAACCTTCCTGGTACTCCGCTTAAGAGAACAAACTCCACTACCAAGACAACAGGGTGTGATGCTGTCAATTAGCCTTTAAAAAGAACGCTTTGGCCAATGAACAGTCACCCAACCCAAGAGGCAGAGAGGATGATGAGGAGTCTACTGGGTTTGCCAGCTGAACACAGTCAGTCCACCTGGTTTATTTGTCTTATCTCTTTCCATCCTCTCGACATCCCTGGAGAAAAATGAGGCTCAGCAAGATGACCTCCTTGCCCCACAATCCACAGCTGAAAAGTGACAGATACTCTGACTACAAGATATGGTGGACTTCAAGCCAGTGTGCTTAGCTCCTCTGCCACTCTGCCATCTGATGACCAATGGAGTCCGGTCACTTTCTGCAGCAGGAGTGCATCTTAAAAATCAACAGCAACAACAGGCAAAACGAAGTTGCCACCATCATGCTTCCCACTGCCTCCTTCAGGGTCTGTTCTGTTGAGGGCAGGCACCCCCATTCTGCATGGACCTGGTGTCTGAAAGCACTGGTTCCTGCTGCTTCCTCCAGGAGGTCTTCCCCTTGCAGGGTGATAACTTGTTGGAAATTAAGTGGATGATAGAGCTTTAAGAATGTTAAAAGCCACAGTGCCACAAAATGTGGTTTAGGATTACTGAGCCTCCCACACTCACACAGGAGCAATTGTTTTCTTCTCACTTGACAGGTGAAACAAATCAGGAAAGAAGAGAAGGACCCTACAAATCTTAATGAAGCACCTACATGTCAATTATGTTCTAGACAGGTGACATACATGAACTCATTTAATCTTCACAACAGATACCAAGTAGTATGTATATTTAAATTCTCTGTGGCAATTTTTATTTCCATGTCATACACTATGTGTTTAAAGTATTTAATTTGTTTATCTTTGTCACGTTGCCTCCCCGCCCCCCATTAGATGCTCCATTCTATAATGGATTCAAATTTTGGTCTGTTTCATTTACTGCTGTATCCACAGTAGGTGCATGGTGTAGTAGATGTGCAATAAGTACTAGTTGAGTAACTGAATGGAGGCTCAATAACTTGTCTGAGGTCACACAACCTGGAACTGAGCCCTCTCTGTCATTTGAAACCAACACCACGTGAGCACCCTTGTATAACTCAGGGCTAGTAGAATGATAGAAGAGGCCCACAGCAGGCAGAGGGCTGGGGTTGTACAGTAAGGATATGACTTGACAGTACATTTCACAGGGATAATGGCATACTTTGACTAGGAGTATCCTGAAATTATTGCTTCCTCACAGTAAAAAAATGAAAGAAAGAAAGAAAGAAAGAAAGAAAGAAAGAAAGAAAGAAAGAAAGAAAGAAAGAAAGAATATTAGTCTAGAGATAGCAGCTCTATGAGAAAATTTAGCAAACCCTCAAACTAATGGTCCTGATGGGATCATACCAGCAGGAGGCTCTGCCCACAGTTCCTCCTTGCTACTTCCCTCTCAGTCTTCAGCCCCTGTGTGGTAGTTCAGATGGCTGCTTATGCAACTCAACAAATACTGACTGAGGGCCACCCTGAATCACCTACAAGTGGTAACTGGGAAAGATGCCTCATTGCTCCTAAGTAGCTCACAGTCTACGATGAGGAGAGAGGCAGTGACGGTTTAACATGAAGCATCATGAAAGTGATAACAGCAGCATATAGTAGGAAAGACTGGCTATCTGAAGGCTGCATCAAGGAATATTTCAGGAAATAGGGGGCATGTGACCTGGGCTAAGAAGTGGGTCACTACCCCAAGGAAAGAGTAATCCCAAAGTTGCTGCCAAGCTGAAGCAGGAAATCTCGGGTTCCTGGAGCACTTGGCCAAACTGAAAGGTGACTAAACTCATCCCAGTGGTATTCATCTGGCCTAAATGAGGAGTAGCATGACTAAAGGGTCCCCTGTGTGCCAGGCGCTATGCTAGGGGACATTTGACAATGTCTACAGACATTTGTTACAACTAGGTGGATGCCACTGACATCTAGTGGGTAGAAGCCAGGGAGGCTATTAATATCTTGCATTGTACGAAAAAGACCCCCACCCCAACCCCCAACAAAAAATTATCAGGTCCAAAATGCCAACAGTGGTAAGGGTCAGAAAGCTTGGCTTAGAGCAAAGAGCATGAGCATTGAAGACAAACACACCTGGGCTCTGTCCCAAGTAGCCAAATGACACAGGGTGACTTAGTGACTTACCCTCATTGAGCATCACTGTGCTCATCAGTTAAATGGGAAAAGACAGGAGTCCTACCTCACAAGAGTTACTCTTTCATTCAGCAAACATGTCTAAAGGGTCCCCTAAGTGCCAGGTGTTATGCTGGGTCCCAAGACACTGCAGTGGGAAAGATTAATGGGATCCCCATCCTCATGGAGTTAGGCATGAAAAATCAAGCATAGAAATGAGCCATAATCATCAAGATATAGAGATGCTACTGCAGAGATGTGTTGGGGCTAAAGGAGCTCCAAGAAGGAACATCTATTTGAGATAAGAGGAATGCAGCCCAGACCCAACTGCAGCCATACAGATGTTCTGTGAAGGGTCAGACAGCAAACGGTCAGCTTTGTGGGTTGTGAGCTCTGCCACAATTACTCAGCTCTTCTGTTATAGCACAAAAGTTGCCAAACTGCAATAGGTGGGAATGGCTATATTCCAATAAAACTTTATCAAAACAAGCAGCAGGCCAAATCTGGCCTTCAGGTCGTCGTTTGCTGACCCCTGTGGGAGGCAATGCAGGAGCAGTAAGATGAAAAGAGGCTGGGTTCACGAGTGATGGCAAGGAACCGAACTTCCCTGGCCAGGGCCCATACACAATTGACATTAAAGACCACAATCTCTCCTTTCACAGAGCTTATATGTGCAATCCCGCAATCAGTCTTCACAGTATCTTCTGAGCAAAAAAGGAGAGACATTATTTCCACCTCTCTTCCCCTAACTTGATATGATACAAAACTGAAAATGAGGGAAGTAAAATGCTTCACCCACAGTAAGTGAAGAGGAAAATGGGGCCCATGTCTAAGCTGGAAGTAACTTAAAAAGTATCCAGTTCAGTCTGATTTTCCCATCTCACTGGTGGGAAAACGAGGTCCAGAGAGGTTGACCTTTCAAGGTCACAAAACTAAGTTAGAAATAATGTACTTGTGTGGGTTGGGGTAGAAAAACAATGGACGTTGATATTTGTTTGTTTGAAATTGGGGAGGAAAACATAACTCTACTGTTGGTTTTCCCTATTGAAAAGATCCAGAGGTAAATGTGCGCTTCGATTTTTAAATCCATTTTTATAATCAAATCACAAAGTTTTATGAAACTTGGAGGTAATAAAATTTCCAGAATTTTCATTGATTTCTGGAATTCATTCAGTTTTCTAGAGAGAAAAAAATGGAATGAGTAAGATATTCACATGTTCCTGTCAAATAATGGCAGCTGTGTCCCTTCATACAGCCCTTATTCTACTGAATCCCTTGGCTTCAGAGATGGGGGAGGGAACTGTTAATGATACCTGAATTGAGATGCTAAAGGGGAGGCCTAAGCAAGATTCCCCCTTCTGTTCCCAGTTTCCCCGTACCTTTGCATAGGTTCTTTTCTTTTTTCCAAAGCATCTCACTCCACACCCTGTATTTAGAAAGATGAACATTCCAACACAGCTCCCACGGCAGGGCCCTGGACCAGGTTGCCACTCATGGAGTTGCACATCTAGGGAGCACTCCCTGTCTTCCTCAGGCTGGCACACACACTCAAGTCAGGCTCCTAAATTCAATAAGTCAACATGCCTCTCAAAAGACAGAACCAGGCCTGGCCAGCGTGGCTCAGTGGTTGAGCATCATGGTTTGATTCCAGGTCAGGGCACATGCCTGGATTGCGGGCTCGAGTCCCTAGTGTGGGCGGGTAGGAGGCAGCCATCAATGATTCTCTCTCATCATTGATGTTTTTATCTCTCTCTCCTCCTTTCCCCTCTTCGAAATCAATAAAAATAAAATTAAAAAAAACACACACACAGAACTAGGACATGAAAATGTTAGAACATGAGAGCCATGCTGCTGATTTACATTTAAGCCATATACTTTACAGTACATAGTAACTGTGTATAATATTCAGAAGCCTAAGCCTGGTATTCAAAAAAATATGGCTGACAGTGAAGTTCTGGGGTCGTAATCAAATACATGGGAGCTCACCCCAGGATCATTTGTCTCTCAACACAACCAACGTATAAAAGTCCACACTTAGCTATCCTCCAAACAGGTTGGCATCCGTGCCTCAAATCACAGGGGTTCTGTGGTATGATATTAGCTGGAACAACTGCTGGCCAAATTTTTGATCCTCAAAACTGCAAGGGAAATGTGTCTACAAACCTTTTCAACACAATTTCAGATACACCAAATATGTTACCACCAAGGGCATCTCAGGTGGAGAACACTTCTGCTGGCTTCCAAGCCCAGTGCCAAGGAGACCGGGAAGGCTTCTAGTGCAGGGATGTTTTTCACACTGAATAATCCATGATGACAAGATTTTAAGGAGGCAATCCATCTCCTCACAAAATCCGTGTAACTCCCTTGCATGTCTGCAAATCATCAGGCAACAACTATACATTTAAAAAATCTGTCTTAATAGTCTGTTCATGTGTGCATTTTCATATTCTGACATGTGCAAACATTTCTGCTCCTTTTTCTTTCTTGTTGGATTACACACACAGTTCATATCCTACAATTAAAAAAAAAACTCAAAAGAAAATAGGAAAACAAACTATGATCTCATCAACTAAAAGTAAACAATTTTGGACCCTTGTAAATAACTCTCCAAATATTTGTTTCTCTCATGCACTCTTTTTCCCTCCCCTCTCTTAGGGAAACACAACGTGCAGACATGCATCCTAAAATGAATGTATATACTACACATACTAACCTGACTTTTTTTTTTTTACTCAGTGATATGTGCAGAATGTATTACAATGAAAATAAATGCATATTTGTATTACCAATTTTAGTGGCTATGTGGTATTCCATTATGAGTATGTATAAACATATGTATATGTACAACAAGCCATTATTTATTTAATTAACCCACACACAATCTTTCCTTTCAAAGAGCTTATATGTTAAACCCTTCAAGTGATCTTTCCAATATCTTCTGAGACAAATGGAATGTCCCTCTCTCATCTTCATAAATGATTCTTTAATAAATGTGGAAGTTGACTACCCAGATCCCTATGTATTTGTCCAATTGTTTCCATGGGTTAAATTCCTAAAAGATGGCCACACCAAAAAATATCAATATTTTAAATCTTCGGAAGTCCACGATTCCTGCATTTGAATGAGCGTTGGTCACAGCTCTTCAAGAGAACTCTGTGATATAGAAGTTTCTACATCTGCAGTAGCTACTAACCTCATGTGACTACTGAACATTTGAAATATGACAAGGACAACTCTAGAACTGATTTCTAGTTTTCTTTAATTTTAATTTAAACAACCACATGTGGCTAGTGGCTCCAAAATCATGACACAGATGTTAGATCAACTTAATAATACTTGAACTCTTCAGAGGGAATTTGCCATATCAACCATGTCTCTTTATGTCTCTTCTTAAGGAATCCCATATACGATCTTTATATATGTATGTATATATAATATTAGAGAGAGATGAAGGGAGAAAGAGACATCATGAACCTAGGTATGTGCCCTGACCAGGCATCAAACCCACAACCTTTTGGTGTACAGGACAATGCTCCAACCAACTGAACCATCTGGCCAGGGCCCATACACAATCTTGACATAAAGAATACAATCTCTCCTTTCACAGAGCTTATATGTTCAACCCTTCAAGTGATATTCACAATATCTTCTGAGAAAAAAATAAGAGACATTATTTTCCACCTCCGTCCCTCCCTCTAATTTGATATGATACAAAACTGGAAATGAGGGAGGTAAAATGCTTCACCCACAGTAAGTTAAGAGAGGAAAATGGGGCCCAAATCCATGTTTTCTGCTCTTCTTCCATTGTTCTTTGCTTATAGAATTGGCTTGTGTCCCCTGAACCTCACACACGTCGAGTTCTGCCAAAACCTCAGCCTTTGCCTATGTTGTTTCCACTGTCTGGGACACCGGTCTAGTTCTTTCCACGTTGTCTACCTACCTACACTTCATCCTCCGAAATCAGCTCAGATGTCACCACCCTTCCTCCAGGAACCCTTCCCTGTGTGCATCCCCAAGGCTTGGGTCATGCACGTGCCCCATTCCTCAGCTCCTACAGGATTCTTCCCTCACCCCACGCATAACACTTCCCCTCATGTCACAGTTGCCTGTTCTTCAGAGGCAGGAGTCATGTCACTGTTGTTCATTTCAAGACCTTCAGCAACTAGCGAAGTGCTTCCCTCATGTAGTAAGCTTCAATAAACACTTGCCAGATCAATGAGTTAAAAGTATAATACAAGGAGGAATCTTCAAAGCATGTTTGCGAGGAGAGAATATTCTAAGGTTGAACAATAACCTCAACTAATCCATTAATCTGATACTCAAAATAATTAATTATGGGGCGTGGCAACAGTGTTTTGGACAGGGTCAAGCCTTGGACTGAGGAGAGGGCACAGTTCTCTCATTGCCACGTGCAAGTCCCAGCTGGAGGGCAGAGCCTTCACAGCACAATTATAGCCAACAGCTGTAGTTGTAAGCTTGAACCTGTACAACTTGTCCCCACACGCCTGGATGATGTGGGCTTGATAGAGTTCAGGTGCATGTAGTTGAATAAGATTGAAACCCACCAGAATGCTGTAAACATCTTGATCACGCCCTTACGTTGCCTCCTGGCATCTGCTATAAAATAAAGACACAGATTGTGGGCACTGGTGCTGTCCATCAGAGGGGTAGTGTCCCTCCGAGACCCAGCTTTCAGTCTCTTGTCTGTCTTTTCTAAGCCTTTCATCACCCCCACTCAGGGTCACTGAACCAGGCTGAGCTGGCATGGCACATAAGGCACCCTGGGGCTGAGTATGCCATGGCTGTGCCAGCTTGCCACAATTAATAATCAATAACTAATATAAACAAACACTTATTGAGTGTCTGACATGCCAGACACTGTGGATTCCAGATCCTGAGGGTTCCTTAGGTAATAAATGAGACACAATCACTGCTAATATCTGATGCAACAGATAATCAACAAGGCACCCAATTATCAAGTGGTGGGGAATGTGATAAAGATCAGCACAATTTGAGGGCAGTCAAAAAAACTCCAGGGAATACCTGCTTAGAAAGGGGTTATGGGAGAATCCCTTGCATAGGAAACAACATATACAAATCCCAGGAAAGATGGTGGGACAGTCAAGGGACTGAAATGGGGCCAGTGCAGCTGTCATCGAATGGGCAAGGAGGGCAGTAAGTGGAGGTGAGGTTGGGGAGGTGAACACACAGAGCCTTGAGGACCATGCTAAGAAGTTCTTGGTTCCTGAGCCCTCATATCTAATCCCCAGCTCTCCCTTACTTTAATAGCTCGCAGGTGTGCCCCTGGATTTTCTGACTATGTCCTCAGAACAGACTTCCATTCCTGATGGCCAGAGCCAAGACTGGCCACTTTGATGATTTCCTATCATAGGCAGCACTTCCGTCCTCAGGTCATTAGCATAAGGTCCTTTCTTAGAAAACCCCGACACTTGTCTGTAGGCGAAACCGTAAGAAACCACTCTGTTTCTTCTGGCACCAGAAGTGTTTAGAAACCCCAATAACCGAGTTCCCACAGTCTGACCTTGGCTCTGAGGACCCCCAACTCTACTCCATAGACAATCCCCCAATGTGTTTGAACCATACTCTTTTGCTTATACTTGTTCCTATGAGTAATGTAATTACATGGAAAGGTACTAATGAATTTAGAAAAATGAAGTTATTCAATAGATCTCAATATGGTTCTTACATTCTTTTTCATTCAGTGGGATGTAATTAAAATCTCTCCACGTTGCTATATAATGTATCTAATCTGTGGCTTCTCATCACAGTAGTCCACTATATGTATTCCATCACATATGCCCATCAAGGTGCTAGAATCCTATGTTGGCCATATTGTCCATTATGCCAACAGCTTCACAGCTCCGCTAGCCACATTGTAAGAGCTCAGTAGCCACCCAGAGCTAGCAGCTCCAGACCATTCTATTGGACAGCCTGGCTTGGATGGTTGCAGAACCAGGAGCATAGCTCAGTTTGCCTCCCTCATCCCCTGGTTCTGTCCCATTATCCATGCCCTCCTGTTGCAGCCCCTTACAGAATCTCAGCAGACAGGAAGGTTCTGTGACACTTCCTTGCACTGAGCTGAAATGGCCCTGGGGAGCCTGGGACAGTCTGACTAGCTGGCCAACTTTGGATGCTAACTAACCTTTTGCTCTGCACCGAACATTTTTTCTTAACAAATGAGAAACTAAAACTTATGGGAGGCAGAAATATTCAGCATGTGTAAATAGTTACATAAGAGAAAATAAAAACTTGCTACAACACCTTCAAAGAGCTAGCCTTATTATAAATGCCAAATTCTTATCATTCCTTCAAAATTATTTCCCCTATTAAATGTGAGACCCTCCATCAAAGCCACATTTGCTCGTTTAGTCAACCGCTCTCCTAGCCTTGGGCAGCGCACGCTTTTCCACTTCTTCTCATGTAACCCTCTTGGCTACTGTGAAAGCTACAAAACCCACTTCAAAGCATGCAAGAGGCGGCGACAGGATCTACGAGACCAAGAAGAAAAGATTCCGGGGATGGGATAAGATGTGAATGTTGGAGAGGAAGATAAAAGCATACTTAGGACATCTTTGCAAATGCAGGAACATGAGCAACTTGTAGGTGAATCAGAATATAAACAAAAATAAAATTGTATCCCTGGCATCCCACCCAAATGCCTTTTCCCAGAACCTGATTATCAAGTCTCCGAAAACTCAGGCAACGCAAGTCTGAAAAATGCTCATTGGTTGTCAGACATGCATCAGCAAATCCTCAAGATCACTTCATTTTCTCCTTTTGATTCTCTTAACAACCCTGCAAAGTACACAGAACTGGGAATAGAATGCTCATCTTGCAGGCGAGAAAACCATGACAATTCCAGCTTGCAAATCGCCAGAAATACGGTACCTACCAAAGATTTCCCGCTCCCAATTCTGAAGTTTTTGCTATATGTCGTTGCATTTTACTTTATTTTTCCTTTCTGAAGCATGAATCAGATTCTCTATCTCTTCCCTTTAACGTAAACCTATAGTGGCCAGGCTTCAGAAAAGAAAGACTTTCAAATCTGTAGGTTGGGCACGAAATAACTAAGAAAATAGAAGAACCTGCTGATGTGGTCCATCCTTCTATCAAAGTAGTTAAGTAGCAGGTGACACGTGTAAGACACAGGTGGGCTGCAAAGGACAGCCACTTACTCAGGAGCCTGCGTGAAAGCTGGTGAGTATTAAGCCCTGCTCACCTTTCTCCAAGTCCCGCGTGAGAGCATCTTTCCTGGCCTTCTCCTTCCCATCAAACTCACAAACTGCAACCCCACCGATACCTTGATCTTAGCCTGGTCAGACCCTAAGCAGAGAATCCAGCTGTGGCATTCCAGAATTCTGAACTACAGAAACCGAGAGAGTAAAGGTGTGAGAAGCTGCCCCACTTGTGGAAAGTCTTACTGTAACAACAGGAAACTAACACAGGAACTTCCTCCAGAAGAGGCAGGCTCTGACACAGAGTTCAACTCAAAGCTTTTAACTGGGCAGGTGATCCCCAGACACTGGTAAGAGAATGAGGAATTGAGCCAGTCAGAAAAGAGAATGCATTCCCTGAGCAGGTGACTACTGCGGGGGATGGAGGCACAATCCCACGGAACCTCTGGGAGACCTACAGAAAGTGCCTCCGCTGTCCTCTCCAAGGGGAGAAAGCCAAGGCACTGACCCACCTGCTCCCATCTGGCCTGCGCCCAGGGGCATCCCCTCTCCAGCCCATTCTATAGTTTCTTCTCCCTTACAGCCTCTCCCCTGGGAGAGGAAAGCCATCTGATGAATTAACTCCTTGGAAAGCAGCAGAGACTGAATTCTTACTCCTTGGGTTGGCTATGCACTTACGACACGACTTACAGGGAATGAGGAATGTTCAACCTTCTCAACAGTACAACTCAAATGGAGGAAGTTAGGACTGTGCTGATGGGGGAGGCTTTCGCAGTCTCCCTACTGCCTCATCTCCATCCCTGCCCCCTTGTACATCTGCCGGCAAGATGTGTCTGACCCAAGCCCTTCTGCAGGTGCGCCTCTTCCAGTGCCACAGCTTTGTGTGAACAGGTGTGAGCCCCATCCAGCCCATCTGTGTGGCCTCTCTCCACACCATTGTGTGCATCTAACCATGTGGGGCTTCTCCAGTGAAAGTCACAGCCTATATAATAAAACTCTAATATGCAAATCAAATGAATGGCAGAATGACCAGTCAATATGATGTGCACTGACCACCAGGGGGGCGGGGGAACCACTTAGCCAGAAGCCGAGCTCAAGGCTGGTGAGTGCAGTGGTGGTAGCAGGAGCCTCTCTGGCCTCTGCTGCAGTCTGGCAGTAAAGAGCGAGGAGTCCCAGACTGCAAGAGCCCCGGACTAAGAGCTAAGGGACTCCCCCCACACTCCCATCCTCCAATCCCCTTCCAAGTGCATGAATGTTGTGCACCAGGTCTCTAGTTATAAATAAAAAGCATTATTTTTGTTCACCAGTAATGAGGACAATTAATCCAAAGGACAGGACTGAGTGCATGGGGACATTCTGAGGATGTGGGAGACACACGGAGGAACTGGTTTCCTAGCAGGGGTGTGATTGTGTCTCAGATAAAATCTCACTCCCACACGATTCCATTGTTTCAAAACAATTTGAATCTCACCTTTCTTCAGATAAGGCTAGGACCGCAAAACAAGGAGCCTTTTATAGCAAGAATAACCTGAATTGTTCTACAGAACATATAGCATCTGAAAACAGTATTCCAGGAGCAAGCAGAGCTGGCCTGGGGGAGAGGCCTGTTAGATTACCATGAAAGGGACCTGAAAACTTTCTGGTGTCTAGTGTGTGTGGCAGTCCAGGGAAGGTCCTGGATGAGACCCTGCTTCTCAGAATGGCAGATTGCTCAGAATACTAATACCGGGGCTAAAGCCTCATACACCACTTAGCATCAAATGCTTCAAGTCCTACTTCTCAAAGTTAAGTTTTGTAGGACACAAGGGGTTTCCACCCAGTTCCCATCTATGCTCAATGCATGTTTGTTGTTTTCTATTTTCTAGACCCTGGGTGAGGCATTCTTTAGGTAATACTCATAACCATCTTCTGCTATTACTATTAAATCCATTTTACAGATGAGGAAAGTAAAGGCTCCAAGAGATTAAGTCACTTGCCTAAATAAGGTCATAGAGAACTAAGATTTGAACTCAGTCTGCCCTGCTACTCTGATCCCTGCTTCAAACATTCCCAGATTCTAGTGTTCACACTCGAACATGTACAGGTCAGGTACCAAGTGAGGTACCTGTGAGGTGAGAGCTTCTCTGCATCACACCAGCCCTGACTGAGCTGCAGCATCCACACCTGGACACCTCTGGAGCTCACCCAAGAAATGGCAGTGCTTGGGAAACATGTTACTATAAGAATAACCTTGAATCCAATCTCATATACTTAGAGAAAAGTCAACTATTCCCGAACCTTGGCTGAGGCACTATTGTGCAGAGATTAAGACTTGGGCTTAACACCTTTTGAGCTCATCTACTTGTTTCCACCAATTACTAGCCAAGTAGCGTGTGGGGCAAAGCAATCCCAGTTTCCCCATCTGTCAAGTGGATCCATGTATAGTATCTGCTCATGGGGCTGTTGTAAGGATAAAATGAAATCATGCAGTAAAAAGCCCTGCACTCTGCTTGCAACATAACAAGCCCTCAGTACGTGTTAGTCTCATCATCATTGTCATCACCTTATTGTTGTCCAGTTCTTTGTTTCAGTGTCGAACCTCCAGATGCTGAGGATTCAGCAATGCCAGCCAAGTCACAAGAACTGCCCTCCAGCTTTCTAACGGGACAAAGCCCCCGACCTGGCCTCTCCTTGCTGACCCTTGGCACCAGTCATTGATGGATTGTCACTGCTTCTCTCATGGGGCATCACACGTCTGGGGGATCCTGAGTAAGGTTTAAAATCATGATGGCACTCTTGAGTGGAATTCCTTTTTTCTTTTGGCAAAACTGCCAAGGCCTTGCAGAGCTACTCTGGAACGACAGCATGCCCGGAATGTTTCCATTCATTCTAGTGACATTCATGAAATACACACTCTTGGCTGGGACCTCCCTAGGAACCAACCTGGCCCCGCACTGGAGGAAAGCACGGTGAGGTGCCTTTCATCCCACCAGCAGAGACCAGGACCCGGAAAGAGCAAACAAACCCTAAAAACCAGAATTCAAAACCAGTGCTATCAACTTCCGCGCCTAGATGAATGCTGTCAGCATCAGTCTCTTTCTGGATTAAATATTGACCAATTGTGAAGTGTTGTTACACAGACAAGATTTCTATAAAACACACAGGACAATGGTGCAATAATCATTCTTCTTTCAAAGAAAAAGACAGCTGACCTTGGCTCAGATAGATCCAGGTCTCAACGCTGCCTGGCTCCAGCAGGTGACCTAATCATCTAGCCTCATTCTCCTCGTCGGCAAGATGACAACGTCACAATCACCCACCTCAGAGGGCCACTGTGCATGTGGAGTATGACAAGGCGGTTAAAGCAGCACAGCACCTGGTATTCAAACATGACTGGAAATGCTTCTTCTTATTATTTTTATTTATTCAATTGGCTGGGGTGACATTGGTCAACATGAACATATAGATTTTAGGTGTGTGTTTCTATGTCACAAGATCTGTATATTGCACTATATGCCCACCACCCACTACACCTTCGCCCCACCCCCACTCCTGCTATCTGGCAACCACCACACTGCTGTTTGTGTTCGTGAGTTTCAGGTTTACATCCCACATATGGTTCTCAGTTTTCTGACTGACTTGTGTCACTTAGCATAATGTTCTCAAGGCCCATCCATGTTGTTGCAAAGGGCACTAGTAGTATTTTGTCCTTTCTTATGGCTGAGTAGTATTCTGTCGTGTCTCAAACTCATTAAACAGATCCACTGGCAAAAATTCAGCAAAGAAGCTACTAATGGATGTAGACAAGGAATAATAGGTTTCAATTTTCTAATGTAAAGCTTTCAAAGTTAATGTGCATAACTTGTCTCTGCAGATCCTTAAGAGTCCCTGTGTCCACTCGGGCATTGAGGAAGAGGTTTGTCTGTGCAGAGACCAGAATATACTTCAAGGCTGCCATTGGTGCGGGCTGATGTGGGTCGCCCCCTGGAAATTCACTTTTCTGCATTAACTTTCAACGGTCCTCCTCTGCTGGGCACTTGGGGCTGTGGTTTGAAGTAAACACATTCAAATAAACATCTTGTGGTGCCAGAACTGCCATGGGCACATACTTTTCCTTTGATAGTCCCGGGAAGTGGTTTGCTAAACGATTGTTCTCGATTAAAAACTCATGTGTTTTTTCAGTCCAATATGGGTCACTGCTTTGAGTGAAAGATCCCCTTGACATGGCAAAACCTCCACTTGTGACATGCCAGTGCCAAGTATGTCTTAACCAGATGCAGCCACTGAATCCCATGAAAAATCAGATAATGATGGTTTCCCCTCTCTCGGCTGAGCAAATATCCTCGGCTTTTAATCAAGTCTCCATAGGAAAAACCTCTATGTAAATAACTCCACGCAATACAACGGATTTAAAACTATGGTTCATCTCAACTTTCCTGACCTCTGACATTTTAATCTGAGAAGGACCTGTGCAATACCAACTCCAAATAAAGGGACTACAATATTTATTTTGGCAGATATCATAGAGATATAATAGAAGGACATGTGGTGAGTGGAAATTCCCCACCACATACAGAGAGGAGAGAAAGGAGAGGCTCTGGAGCCCGTTTCTGTTGTCCCACTTGTGGGACAGCATCTATTGGATAATGATGATATTAGGCCTGCGCAGACATGCACCGCTCTGAAACACTGCACCAGACCCTGAACTCGCACAGAGAGCTACTGCCCTACCCCTCTGGAGGCCGAAAGGGTCCGACAGCAAACCTGGGAAACATGAGATTTTTCAGAAGGGCTGGAGCCTCAGCCTGGCTTCATTTCCTTTCTTGTGGGCACAATTTGGGTGTCTGCAGTTAATTATTTGCAGATGCATTTCTGCTGCATGCAATGAACTGAGTTCTCAATTAGGCCCTTGCAGGTGTAATTAGCAATTTCCCCCTCACTTTGAGGGGGCAAGTGGATAATTGTGCCCATGAGGTGGCAACGGTTCCTGACCAGGTTGAGCAGAACGCTCCATGGCTGGTTGCTGGCTGGGTATCTAGCTTCATGAGGTGGTGTGCTGGGCACCAAGGAACAAGCGTTGGTTGTGCACCTGGGGCACGAAGTCCAGTGCTGCATGGAGGGCAGGTTAGGAGTTCTTCAGTTCTTCATGTTCATAAGAGAGCAGGGAGTCACTAGACAGCATCAAGAAACAAGGGCCACAGGTAGGCTCTCTGTAGCCTATGGAAGTAAGAGCTCTGGGCTGGTGACATCCTGTAGTTTTTAAAAACTAGCTCTAGGAGAAGAGTGGACCAGGACTATAGAATTAACCTTTTGTAGAACAAGAAAAGTAACTCAGAGAGAAAAATAAGTCTCTATTAACTTAGCAATAAACTTTATGCTTAGAGCACTTTCATATAAATCATCTCATGTGAGTTCATATCCCATATAATAAAGAGCTAATATGCTAATTAGACCAGACGGTGGAATGACCTTCCGGAACGACCTTCCGAAAGACCAGTGGGTTGGGGGTGGGAGGGCTGTGAGGGTGGAGGCAAAGGCCTACTCTTGCAAAATTTTCATGCATTGGGCCTCTAGTAAAGTTATAATATTCAAAATTTTAAATAATAACACTGAGTGCTTACTGTATGAGATGTGTTTGTATATACATGTAAGGGTAAGGGTCTTTAAGTAATGTTCTTCACAGACCACTTTAATTATTATATCCATTTTAAAGAAGATAAATTGAGGCACTAGGAAATGAAGGAACAGGCCCAAGGTCACAAGCCTTGTAAGGTCTCCAACCAGATCTCAAAGCCCAGCTTTGGGCATCAGCTAACTTGCCATTAAAGATGAGAAAACTTTCAAAGAAGAAGATAAGATCAGGTAGTTAAGGATTTGCTCTGAAGGACACAAGATCATTCACTTATTCATTCATTTAACAATTCAAGGAGCATTAGTGAGTGCTGTGGTCTGGTCCCTCTGTGAGACACCAACATACTAGCAAGAGGGAGGGCAACAGACTTCTTGGCACATATGTCAGGTAAGTATTTTATAATCTAGAAGTTTCTCTGGATGCTTGTTTCATGTGGGGAAGAACAACTTGGAGAAAGAAACAAGGAAGGGAATAGAATGAACAAAGGAGGGAGGGAAGCATGAAATGAGGGAGAGAAGGGAGCAAGAGCTCTCGAGAATGAAGAGAAGGGGGAAAGGAATCCTTTCAAATTAATTTGTCTTCTGAAAACAAATCCCTTCGTGAGGGAGGGAGAGAAGTCACATTGACCAACCAGTGTGGTTACAGTGAGGAATGCTGAGGAGAAACCCTGCCGCACCTCCAGATGCATAGCTCTTGTTTAACTACAAGAGCAGGTGGCCATGGGACTGCCAACAACTACTCCCCACACTGTGACATGAGCACCGACATGGATCCAGCTCCCTGGCCTGTGCAGCTGAGGAAGGGGTCAGTGCTACTCAGCATTAGAGTTCTGGGCTGTCGAGCCAATGCACAGCAATGAGCTTAAAGCATCTGTGGATGGGAAGGGGCCACGTGCTGCTGAGCCAAATTCCACGGACCCTTTTGCTTGTGGGTCAACCAACTACATTCTGTCATCTTTACTGAAGCCCATTTTAAGAGCATAATTGCACATTAACCTATTGTTAGCATGAGTGTCTTAGACTGAAACAGAGGATCCGCAGTAGTGGTTCCTATCTTGCCATTAAAGATGAGAAAACTTTTAAATGAGAAGATAGAATCAGGTAGTTTGGTCATTCCTAAAGGATGACCAAAACCCGACCGAGCTCCAGAACTGGAAGAGACCTACCCCTGCTGTCTGAGGAAAATGGTGGTCACAGCGTGAGCTGGCCCCAGGTGCTTGCTAAATTCTTCCTCTGGAACCATCATTCAATGCTCACAACAAAAGCATGAACAGCTATGAATCTACAAACTTCCTGACAGCTGATATGCACGGTGTCCCCAAAAATGTATACACACTTTGAATAATTATGAATTCCAATGGAATTCATAATTATTCAAAATTAGTATACATTTTGGGGACACCCTATATATTGGGAGCCTCCATGTGCCCTGCACTGTGCAAAGCTCCTTAAGGAAACTATATGATAATGTAGACTATTTTATATGAGTCCTTTTCATCAGTACAATTGGCTGGGGCTTACAGAAGGCTAGCATCTAGCCCAGTCACACAGCTGGGAGCAGGACAGACAGAGAATACATGCATGCAGATACGTTCATTCTGCTGCCAGTGTGCATGAGGTTTAAAAATGATCTCTCCTTTGATGTTTTTAGGGCCTAACTTAAAGCTTCAAACATATTTTCTTTTTTCTGAGAGAGTGTCAAGGACATTTCCACTGTAAACTTCCATTTTGCTTTACTGGTTCCATTACATAGGTGGACATTTATTCCACTGGCTTACTATAAAGACAGGCAGGAGCATGTTCTAGCTGTCATTTCTGAATTGCCCTGAGGTTTGAACTTGGTACATTGCAGCCACTCTGGAGATTTTGAACTTGGTGTGGTGATAGTCATCCAAAATAATTTCCTTTAAGATCCTCACTTACTCCACAAAGACTTTAAAAACATCTCACACCTACGGCCTGTTCCTGAAATCTATGCTGTTACACCTTCATCTTCAAATCACTCCACTAGGGCCGAGACCTACTACATCCATTTAGTTAAATCATCCTGGGGTGGGTGGGAAGAGAGCAACCAAAGAACTTGTATGCATATGTGCATAACCCATGGACACAGACAATGGGATGGTGAAGGCCTGGGGCGGGGTGGAGGGCAGGCTATAAGGGGTCAATGGGATAAAAAAGGGGACATCCGTAATACTTTCAACAAGAAATATTTTTTAAAATAAAATAAATTACCCCGTCTTACTATGATGTGCATGGCAACAGGGGCTGAGAGACCCTCTTAGTGAACCTGTTGGATTATTTTTCTCCTCATTCTGGACTCTGTCACCAGCCAGACTGTTCCTGACTCACAGGAATTGTTAATAGTCACATTGCCCGGCATTTCCAGGGCAAACCCCTCCCTTCACTCACCAGTCAGACATGTCTTTGCCAGTATCCTCCTGACTGAACCAATGAGGTCAGGTACTGTATAGTTCTTTCATTTCCGTTTGAAAAGACACAAAGGGCTCGCTTGGCCTCTTTGTGCTGAGTTAGCAGACCCAAACTGGGTCCATTCTAGTGAGACATTTTATGCCCACTGTAATAGGGCTGGCCTTGTAGAAAGCTGGTCATGGGCCATCACCCATCTGAGTGATCTAAAGTGACCCTGGGGAGTTCACCTGCCCCAGAGCCTTCATTTCCCAGCATTCAAGCTGGACTACATGTGATGCGCTTTGAAAATGCCAATAACCTCCCAGAGGAAGCACAGTGGACAGCTCTTGTCTTTGTTGGCCCAGTGCCCTTCACATTTTGGCAAATGGCCTCCTTGTTATGCCCTGTTGTCCTGGTGAATATCTCAAGCATGGATTCAACTCCTTCCCACGTCAGGGTGGGTATTTTACCCAGTCTGCGCCATAGTGCATATCCCTTCTCCGCTTCACACACTCCCCCTCCTCCCCCCCCACCCCTAGCAAATGACTGGTTCAGCAGTTTGTCTGAAGCCCAGGGGGGTCCAATAGAGATGAAGGAGGCTGCTGCTTATCCACTGTATGGAGAAAACGCATCACTAATAAGCAGGGCATGGAATTAAAAAACAAACTCTTTTGGTACAAACACTTTGAAAATTTGTTTTTGCAATATCTGCTAATGCTGAAAATAAATATATCTATGACCAAACCATCCTATTCCCAAGAGAAATATACATCTATGCTCACAAAGGAAACATTACAAATAGCAACATTATTTGTTATTGCTTCAATCTGGGAACAGCCAAAAGCCCATCAAAAAGAGAATAAATAAGTGAATAATAATATAGCATGCCATGAAACACTGTACAGCAAGAAGACTAGATAAACTATTAAACTGTATATACACAACATGAATGAATGTCATGAACATATATTGACACAAAACAGTACATACTGCATGATCCCATTCATGTAAAGCTCAACAGGTGAACCTAAACTGTGGGGTTAAAAGTCTGGATAGGGGTTACCCTCGGGAGGGTAGTGACTGGAAGAGTGTAAGAGATTGCTACATGATAATCTTGTAGTTCATGATCTCGATGCTATTTCATGGGTAAGTTGAGTTCGTATAGAACTCCTCAAGCTGTACACTTAGGATTTGTGTTCTTATTTCATGTATGTTCACCTTAAATTAAAATTTGGAAAAACTCCCTTACTTCCCAATGTTGCAACTAATGGACTTGCTGCTAGACAATCCTTCCATTTTGGGCTTTGGACTGTGTAAATGGTCACTATGTTTGGCCTTCTCAGTTCCATCTGTCTTGCTCTCTTCTTTTTGCCTTTTCTCGTTTCTAACAACCATGTATTGAATGCTTCAGATATCACAGGTTGAGGGCACATAAGCCAGAATTTTCAGGTAATTCTCCTCATTGTCTTTACTGCCACCTGTCCACTCACCTTCCATCAAAGGAGGGGCTTTATTAGGACTAGAGAAGGGAGCTGATGATACGGCCTACTAAAGTTAACAAGCTTTCTCGAGACCCACAGATGTGTATGTAGTCCAAATGCAAAAGATGAGGCAAAAGGCATGGCAGACACTATTTACTATTGGTAAACTCAGTTTATCTTCTCCCTGGATGTAGCCAGGTTGCATATTCCAGACCTCACTGCACTTAGGGAGCCATGTAACTAACTTCTAGCTAATGAAGTGTGAGTGAAAACCATGTAAAAATATTAGTTTCCTAGGCTGCCAGAAGAAAACACCGTAATGACATACCACCACCTGGGGGGCTTAAACAACAGATATTTATTTGCTTATAGTTTTGGAGTCTAGAAGTCCAAGATCAAGATGTTGGCAGGTTTGGTTTCTTCTAAGACCTCTCCCCTCAGCACATTTTTTTTTAATTTAAATTCTTTATTGTTTAACTAAAGGCCCAGTGCACACAATTCATGCGTGGGGGGTTGGGGGAATCCCTCAGCTGCCCCTATGCCCTCTCACAGTCCAGGAGCCCTCAGGGGATATCCCAGTGATGGAGAGCAGGCCTACGCCACCAAGCGGACATCCTTAGAGGCTCCCACCATTGTCACTGTACTCGTCAGCCATGAGCCCAGGTTCTAGTGCACTGACCACCAGGGGGCAGTTCCTGCATTGAGCATCTGCCCCCTGGTGGTCAGTTCATGTCATAGCGACCAGTTGTTATGCTGTTAGGTCCACAGTTCAGTCGATTTGCATATTAGTCTTTTATTATATAGGACTAGAGGCCCAGTGCATGAAATTTGTGCACGGAGTGGGGGAGGGAGGTGATGGTGGTGACCCTCAGACCAACCTGCACCCTTTCTAATCTGGGACCCCTTGAGGATGTCCGACTGCCCTTTCACAATCCAGGCCGGTTGCCCCTAACCACTCCCCTGCCAGCCTGATCAACACCTAACTGCTCCTGTACCGGCCTAATTGCCCCTAACTGCTCTACCCCTGCCAGGATGGTCCCCCCCCCAACTGTCCTCCCCTACAGGCCTGGGTTCCCCCCAACTGCCCTCCCCTGCAGGCCTGGGTCCCCCCAACTGCCCTCCCCTGCAGGCCTGGGTCCCTCCCAACTGCCCTCCCTTGCTGGTCATATTGTGGCGGCCATGTTTGACCACATGGGGGAAGCCATCTTGTGATGGTCAATTTGCATATTACTCTTTTATTAGATAGGATGTATTACATAAGTCTCCCCCCGCATTGACCTCTCCCCAGCTGCCCCCAATCCCCAGCACATGCCCTTTCCAGCCCTGTCTGTGTCCATTGGTTATGCTCATATTCATGCATATAAGTCCTTTGGTTGATTTCTTACTCACTTACCCCCCTCCTTCCCTCATAGGTTGGACAGTCTGCTGTGCCTTCACCTGGTCTTTTCTCTGTGTGCACACGTCTCTAATGTCTCTCTGTCCATTCAAATTTCTTCTTAAAAATGCCCCAGTACCAGTACTGGGTCAGGGCCCAAAGTAAGGATTTCATTTTAATTTAATAACCTCTTTAAAGGCACTGTCCCCAAATGGGGCCATATTCTGAGGTATTGTGGTTAGAGCTTCAACATATGAATTGGGTGGAGGGGGTGACACTATTCTGATTCTCCAGGCTCTCTCAACTCCCACCAGCTGGTTGTCAACAACCTACTGACGTTAGAAGCTATAAGTTGAAGATGGCCAAGCCTCCATTTTCCTGGGTCCCATCATGATTGTGTGGGAGCAAGACCCTTTTTAACTTGGACCCTACATAGACTATTTATGTGAGAGGAAATAAATACTCCTGTATAAGCAAGAAAGAAAGTTCTATATGTTTGAGGATTTACATGTTCAATCTATGTGTTAAAATATTAGTTGGTTCCAATTATTATGAAGGCCAATTAATTTTATTTTTTATTTTTGACATTTTGCCAAAAATCAGCCAGGGTGGAATGATTAGTTATGTTGAGGGGTCTGAGGGTGCCCATAATACTTTCATCATTTCCAGCATTATCACAAGCTTTACTTCAGTGTTTCTCAACATGTTATAACAGTATGATATCCTGGGCCTCAATTCACACCTGTTAATAAAAATCTCAGTGCATCTGGAGCTCTGCATTTTAGTAAGCCTATATGTCACTCAGATGAACACTAGCATTTAGAAGCATCGCCTTACCAGGTAGGCCCCACTCTAATGTTAAATGAACACTGAATGGGTATAGCAAAGCTGTTTTGCCTAAAGGTGGTTAGATATGGAGATAAGGCTTTAGCTTTTCTCCATGGGATTTTTGAACATGTTCATTCTATTTCTTCTCTGTTCTAGATAAAATAATTCTTTCTACCCTTTAATCAATACTACTATACAATGATTTATCACTGGGTGGAGGCTACAGCTGGAACTACCATTTGTTTACTATTATGACTTACCTTAGTAACTTTCCATTGAAATTACATTTACCTGGGTGAGGAACTTTACTGAAAGAGTTTTTCCTGATGTCCTCATTTCAGGCTGTGAGCAGGTTTGCTTAGCTTTCAATGTCAATTTCATGTTGAGTCAGAGAAGTGAGTCACCCTGAAATATTCTTACTCTATTTTATACATGTGAGTCTTAGGATAGGGCATTTCCCACACTAGTTCTTTAGGATTTTAATAGTTGTTAACAAGTAAAATGGCTCATGGTCAAAGTTATTGGGAAATCTATATAAATAAAAATGTAAATGTTCGTTTGTTCAAAATCTCAAATCTCTGAAAGTTCTTCACTAATTGCTTTGAAATTTTGACACAATGTTGCATTTGAATAAGTGTGTGTTTTTATATACCTACATTATATAGATGTCATGCCTGTGACAGGTAAAAACATGCTTTTTTTGAAAAACAGCGCCATCTATTAGATGTAAAAGCAACACACTCTATGAACTTAACACTGTATCATTTAGTCTAACATTCATAGCCCGGCAGTCACATACAAGTCCGTCGACACTGTTGTGGAAGCAGATGAAGCAGTTAATTATTAACAGAATTTTGGAATTCACTCGATCTGCCAGAAATGCCACCGCACGTACTGCAATTGAAAATTGGCGTGCCAATTATAATGTTGCAAAATATCAAACAGTGTGGGGCTGGGCCTCAGGCCGGGGCTGGGCTGGGCTGGGGCTCGGGGTGGTCCCCCCCACACTGGCAGCCAAGGGCTCCCAGGGAGTGTGGGGGGCGAGGGCAGGGGAGCTTCCTCGGCTCCTTTTTCCTCTGGCTTTTGGGCGGCTCGGCAAGGGCCCTTGCTGGTGGGAGTCGGGAGCAGCAGGGCCGCTTCAGGCATGGGACACGGGGTGCAGGGCACAGGGTGTGAGCCGTCGGTGGAGAGTGGGGGTGCAAGCTGACACTGGGGGGCCCGGGCTGCAGAGGCACACGTGTGCAAAGCCAGATCGGCAGGGCGGGGGCGGGGGCGGGGGCAGTGGCGGTGGCGTGCCAGGGTCAGCCACCCAGGAGGGCACATTGTATACCCACAAGCATTGTGCAATTAAACATATTAGAAACTTGCGCTTTCTCTTTTCTTTCTTTTCCATTTAACCAGACTGAGCCACAGCAACGCCAGGTATAGCTAGTAGAAAATAAAAATCTATCACATTTCTTTATCTAATGAGTATATTCTGAACTTTTAAATATTCAAGAGTAGGATATACTCTAAAATTTTCCAAACTTAATTTGCCACCAAGCATTTGTGTATCTGTGTAACTACTTATAATATCACTGTTCTTCAGAACACAACATCCATCTCAAAAATCTCTAATAATTATTATTTAAGATTATATCATGCTGATTTTTTTTTTTTACTAACATAGTTACTTCTGAATGTTTGTAATTAGGACCATAGGTATGTATAATGGTTTTTTCAGCCTTCTGATAATATAGGCCATCTCTCAAAAGATATTTAAAGAGAAGAGCTCTCCTCTACAAAACTAGTGTTTTGCCTGTGGTGATATTACAGAGTCCTAAAGTTAATGCAAAATGATGTAAACTAGAAAACTGCTATATTTGCTAAAGTTAGTGTCATTAACTACAATGTTTAGTGTTTTTGTTGAAATGGCCTTTGGTAACCACCTGGTGTGGATGTCAAGATGTGTCTTCACTTTGTCCTCCTGTGCCAGGGCAGGCCTGGGTAATCCATCAGGCACCATTCTAGCACCCTTACCCAGTGTGAGCCTCGAAAGGACTATGGACACAGTGCTCCAGGAAGTCACTGCCAGAACCAGAACATGGCTCCAATTGGCCTCTACTACTGAGTAGTTATAGTTTTCAAGAGTCTGCCAGAGTCTAGAGTTAGAATGCATTAATTGGAAGACTAACTATTTAACTTTGGCAAGTTAGATAAACCTTCTATGAGCCTCAGTTCCTTCACCTGGAAAAAGAAAATATCAATAGTATTTATATTAGAGTTGCTCTGAGATTAAATGAGCTAACCCATGGCACGCACACAACAAAAAGCCTGACAACTACCATTGTTTAATAATTTTCTTTTTTTTTTTAAAGAATAGCTTATTGATTTTTTAAAGAGAGAGAAGAAGGAGAAAGGAGAGTGAAAAACATCAATGTGAGAGCGCAACATCGATCTGCTTCCTCCTGCACGCCTCCTACTGGGGATCGAGCCTGAAACCTCCTGGTGCAGGGGACGACACCCAACCAACTGAGCCACAGTGGCCAGGGCTATTTAAAAATTTTCCTGTGCTGTTTGCTCTATTAATAAACACCCTCCCCCCATCATACAAAAGGCTGACCTGAGGCTCACAGAGTGTCTTCACCGTGTCAAGTTACTAAGTACAAGATTCCTGATTTCCATTTCGGCTGTCTCTCTCTTACGTTCATTGTGTAGAAAGTGTTTATTAGATGTATTTGTCAATTAGTAATGTATATCTTCCTATTTTATCTCTAACTACTTAGATCATTTTAGAAAGATTTAACATAGCTTTCAAATCGAAGGGCTGGTAAGGCATGTTCTGGACTGGGAAGGACTCCAACTCCTCTGCCCCGTTCTCCTTGGCGCCAATGGCTATCATGGAAGACCCGGCTGTAGTGAGAGGTCACCGAGAAAAGCACAGCCTGTTTCATTTTAACAACAGCCTCACTTTCCTTGTTACTGACAATGCCCTCCTTTACATTAGCTATGACCCCCAGATGGCTGCCTTCACCAAAGGAAGTAACACGGTCTAATTGTTCTGGATTCCTCTGCAACAATTCCCTCTTGGATAGGGAGCATTCCTGGCCATATGCCAACATATTTATTTATTCCCTCAGTGTGTTAAAAAAAGAAAGAAATGATAAAGTCAGATGGCCATAATTAACCCCTCGGTGCTTCTACCAGGGCTGTGGCTGACTATTCATAAATGCCAGTGCACACGTGGGTTAAGACAGAGACTGAATAATCTCTACACAAATTTAATCAGTCTGTCATGGGAAAATCTTGGGCATAATATAACTCCAGTCATTCTTTTAATATGTCCATTTCCATAAAAAGAGCAGACACCCTCTCTGAAAACCCAATCCTACTCCTCTCCTGGTACATGGGTCCCTGAGAATTCTATATTTCTTCACCCCCAATACTGACCAAACCTGGACTTGAGACTGTGGGAAATGCCAGGCATCACTGGCAGCCAATGGTAGGACCAAGAATAAAAACTCAGCCACAGGAAGTTCCAGAATCTGTGATCGATGCAGAGGCCCTCATGAGAAATTGTCATGTGTGACATTTACAAACCTGTTCCACGCAGAAGCGGTGGTGAGAGCCACACAGCGTGGCTCATGTTCGGTGCATCCATCACGGTGGTGGACACGATTGAAACCAGCTGGAAAGCTGTCAGCCATTTTAAACACTCAGTTTGGATTACAGCTGTGCTACCAACTGTGACTATTTAGAAAAATCACTTAAACACTAAGAGGCATGAAAGAATAAATTCTGAACTTAACTTTTAAAGAACAGTGGAGAAAGCTGCATAATGGCAGGCAACATTTAACCCTTTCAATGGTGCCCAGAAACTTCCATGGCTAGCCAGGATGGAGCAGCCCACTACATCCGACCTCTCTCACTGATCACGACCAAACACTCTGGACAAAACATAAAAGCAACTTCCTGAAAGTGATGTGTTAATAGCAGCCTATGCAACTCTAACTCCAAGAGAAATCTTATCTTTTTCTATAGAATTGGGGAAAGAGGCAGCTGAGCTCAAAGGAGGGCAGGGGAAATTCCAGTTTCCCCCCTTTTGTTCCCCCCCAGTTTTGCCACAAAAGGGGGCAGGGGAGGAGCAGGTCCTAATTGTAGAGCTGTGCTACAAAGGCTGGGGCAGTGGGCACCTAAGACACCAAGAGAAGTGCCATTTTTCTAACCAGGACACTGAGGAAGAAGGCCCCTGCACACCGCAGAATGTGGAGGAAATCCTGGAGAGGAGAGAGCCGAAGAAGAAAATCCCACAATTCTGTGTATGAATCAGGAACACTACCAAGCCTGTCCCTCAGCTATGCATGTGTCCTGCGGAGTGGAAGGCTTTGACAATGGAACTGGCATTGGAAGACCCATTCACAGAAGCTAAAACAGAGCTTGCAGTGTGAACCTAATTAGACTGACTGCCTGCTATGCAAAAAAAACACAATATTCTCCAGAGGATTTTAGCAGGACCCAAAGTCTGAACACATAGAATTAAAAGTGTTCGGGATACTTGACATGCAGAAAAACAGGAAAATGTGACCAATTTGCAGAGAACAAAATAACCGATAGATGCCAACACCAACATGATGGAGATTATCAGGTAAAACTTTAAAGCAACTATTATAACTATCCTCCTTAAGATAAAGGTTGAAACACTTGAATGTAAGTAGAAAAATATAAATTCTCAGCAGCTATACAAACTATAAAAATAAAAGTAATTAAAAAATCATTGAATGTCCAATGGAAGAATAAAAATAACCTTGAAGAGAAATCAATAGAAATCATTCACTCCAGAGAAAAGGGAGAAAAAAAAATGTAAGGAAATATAAACACTGCCTCAGGAACAATATTAAAATGTGTTAAATTTGTGCTAGGAGAGTCCAAGAAGAAGAGGAAGAGTCTAATGCTGAAAAAAAAAATGAAGTTTTGTTTTTTTTAATGGCAGAAACTTCTGAAATTTGGTAAAATATATAAATTTCAAGAAGCACAGCGAACTTCAAACAGGATTAACTCAAAGGAAAACCACAAACAGCTACATCAAAACCAAACCACTAAAAACCAAATATATATATATATATATATATATATATATATATATATATATATATATTCTTGAAAAGAGCTAGAGAAAATGGCATGGTGTGTGAAAGAGAAGGACGAGTAGATTGACTGTGTATCTCTCATCAGAAATCATGGAGAATAGAAGACAGTGGCACAAGTTCCTTCAAGTCCTGAGAAAAAAATAATATGATCACTTCAGCAGAAGCAGGAAGTGTCCAAATCATGAACAGGCCAGGGCTGTCTACATGGACCATTTTAACATTGTCATGTAGGTTTCAGTCAAGTACAAGAAGGGGGGGGGGG
>PVJC01002532.1:0-78535 GCA_004026665.1 Murina feae | reverse complement strand
CCTGGCCTGCTCACCCTGCAGGTCTCCATCCTTCAGGCAAACCCTCCTCAAACTCTCTCCCAAGATTAGGATTCGGCCACGTGAGCTCAGAAGTTCCTCTTACGCACCTTTTACGACCTCCCAGCACTAAGTCTATGTTTCTTCCTCCAGTTCTGAGTGTCATCAGCCCCCACCATGGACCCTGCACCTTCTGGCCCAGCACACCTGCCTGGGAGACGGGTGCGCAGGCATCTGCGGACGAAGACAGCAGGGAGAGAAGCTCCCTCTGTGTTTGATCACTGCCCAGGCCTCGTGTGGCCTAAGACCATGAAACTAGCACATTCCAGGCCAGCCGAGCCGCCAAAGGAAGGGAGGGCGCCCTCCCTGGGCTTTGAGATAAAACTCCTGATTGGGCCTGTGCAGCCTGAGCCGTGTCGGTCTTGAGAATGATTTCCCTCTGCCTATTCCCAGGTCAGTGCTGCTGGAGAATCCAGAGGCACAAGAGCCACGAGCCCTCTGCTCCCCAGGGAAACCACAGGATTCTCCTTTTCCCAAGAGATGTTCCTGGGGCAATGCCCTATGGTGGGTGGGCGCCAGGGCATGGCCAGCGTGGCTCCCTGAAGGAAGGGGGTCTGCCGGCCGTTTGTGAGTTAAGGAGGGAGAGTTCACAACCTTCCTGGAATGACATGAAGATCCCTTATCTTCCCAACATTTACTCTGTATTTTCTTTAATTTTTACATAAATGTTCGAGGCGGGAGTTAATACCCCCTTTGAACAGAGGGGGAAACTGAGAATGGGGGAGGCAAAGTGGCTGGCACAGGGCCACCGAGTGGGGATGCGCCCGGCCGGACCCCAGCCCTCGGCCTTTCTTGTTCAGAGGCCCCCTTCACGCTCACAGCAAACATGCCGGGAGCTGAGTGGCCCACGGCCACCCACGACAGCCCAGTTAAAAGGCCAGTGGGTGCCATCAGTGCGAGGCGGGACCTCCAGCCTCTCCCCACGCCCTGCTGCCTTCCCGAGCCTCACACTGGACCACGCGGACACCAGGCTCAGGCGCAGGGCTTCCCCGCGGAGAACAAACCCAGGCCACCCCGGCTGAGATCGTCGTCAGAAAACAGGCAAAGTCACTTGTGTTCCGGAGACAGGTGTCTGAGGAAGCCGCCAGAGTCCCACAAATGCCTTCCATCGGCCCTGACACACACACTGTTTCACTCTAACAGGCCCCCTGCCCACATCTCTGCGCCTCACAAATCCAGCTGTGTCCTGCGAGCCAGCGTGTCGTCACAGTTTAACCAGCAGGGGCTTCTTTTTCGTGGCTTAGAAATTAGTGGTGCACCTTACAATGGACGGCATCTTCGAGCCGGTGACCAATGGGGTATAAACACAGACACGGGCACGCAGGGCGAGCTGGAGGTTCGACTCTGGAATGAGAAATTCCCTTTTCCAATGGAAGGCGGCTCCCATTATCCCCGACAGGTCTGTCTCTCCAACATCCGGCAGCAGTACCAAAGTGGGAAGAAAGACAGACGGGAGGCTTTTGACTTAAAAATGTTCAGACTCCACTTGTCGTTCTGTCAGCATGCTGGGCCTCTGTGTCTCCTCACCTGTGAGTGTGAGTGACAGTGAGTTCCTGGAGCTCACATGGCTCCCGAGACCGAACGACTTCACTCCTATGAGGCCCTCAGCATGTGGTGGGCCCTGGGGGAGCATCAGCACCATCGGGGCCACACTGCATCCCTGGCACCTCAGCAGGGGGAGATGCAGGGCACGGTGGGTTTTTAAAAAGCGAGCATTCAGTTCGAGGTCCCATAACCCTTCCCTTAAAGGTAGGCGTTTTGCCATTGAGACCCGCTGGTCCTGAGCGACCAGCTGTCCATCAAAGCAAAGACTGAGACGAGACGGCTCAGAGAACCACAGACACACACCCCGTCGGCGACCTGTGGCTCACGGAGAACCCACGTCACCTCCTGTCGCCTGGAAGGCTCCTCCTCTGTGGTTAGAAAAACCCTCCCACCCTCCATCCGCCGCCAGACCTGGGAACCTGCAGCCCCTCCAACTCCCCCTGTCACTTACTTCCTCCCCAACAGCTCTCGAACCCGATCGCCTCCCCATGGTCACCGCTCACCTGAACAAAAGCCACTCGCTAACGAGGTGTCCAGTTGGGCCACTATCTCTCTGCCCAAATAGACACTGTTTAATCCAGAGAGACACCATCACAGCGGAACCTTCTAGAAACCAGGAAGTCTTCAAGGGCTTCAGCACAGTCCCAAAAGTCAAGTCTTTCCTGATCGGGTCCCTACTCACCTCCGCCTAGTCCCGCAGCTGAGGGGACAGAAGCCATTCGCACCTGGGCCAGGTCTCCAACTACAGCTCGATCTCCCAGCTTCCCTCAGCGACGGGCTGGGGGGCACTAGAACGGGGGCGATGCCTGGGGGTGTCTTTTTGGGGTGATGCAAGTGCTCTGAAATTAGGCGGTGGGGATGGCTGCACAACGCTGTGAGCGCACAAGAGCGCCAGCATGTACCCGCCATGGACAAGGCTCATCACGTACAACTCATCCCAGTGAGCACTGAGCAGTGCCTCCCCCCCTCCGAGGGGCACTCGCACTGCCCACCCATCTCACAGCACAGCGTGCAGCCCGGAGGGCGGCCCTTCGTCAAGTTGGGGAAGAACCGGCCCAGGTCACCACGAGGGGAGGTCGAGGCAGAGCTGTGCCCCCACCTGTCAGGGGAGACCCATGTGGCTCCCGTTTGTCGTCGTCACTGACAGAATCCAACCCAAACCCGCCTTGGGAGCTGCTCAGTGCAGATGCTGACACCGCGCGGAAGGGCCTTCCGGACAGACGGACAGCCCCAGACGCCAAGAGCAAGGTAAAGGTTTAGTAGCAAAACCACCCACAGGATGAGGTCTGACCTTCGATTAGGAAGAATCATTCTGATTACTGAATTTGAACACCCAATACCTTTGAAGTTAGCCATTCCACAAACTCTGCTGAAATAAGAAATAACTTTGTTGTTTGTTTTTTTAATGACTTTGAAGTTTTGAACAGAACTCTCCAGTTCTGGGGGGACAAAGTAAAAGATACTTTGCCAGCTTAATTAATACCATCAAATCTGATTTGGAAATTACTGGGGGGGAGTTACGAATGTGGTTCCACAGGCTTCGTTTGTGGTATAAACACACACACACGCGCGCACACACATATGTTCTTAGATACATATGTATGTATAAAGATCATTATTTCCTGGGGAAGGGGAGGGGGGTTTAAATCACTCTGTATTTCTTCTTTCCATGAGTCTAAACTGGATTATGTTGATTCAAAAGCTCTTTGAAAGTCGTGCTAATCCATTAAAGCGCCAAACATGGAAGGAAGAAAGGGATCGAACACACGCACACACGATTTTCTTGGAGTTATGGAGAATTAGGTAGGCACCGTTGATTGTTCTGAGCTGGGAGGAGAGCGTGGGCCACTGGCACCGTGACCAGCCACCAGAGGTCGGATGGTAGACTTACCGAGAACTTCCACTGGCGGGGGACGCACGGTGAGAAAGTGCAGGATACACAATTGACACAAAAAGGAAAAGAATACCGTCAAACTGGTATTCGAGCATAAGTCTTACCTCCCTTTCGCGTGTCCAACAGTCCACGGCAGCCACCGGATTTTACCACGGGAGGCAGCCACCGATTCGACCCACACCCCCAAGACCGCACAGCCCTGCACCCTGCCCTGACTCATTGACGCTCTTCCCTTCTCCTCTCAACAGAAACCCTCCCAGCCAGGAATCACCACACCGGGCAACACAGCAAGGTTCTTCAAAAGAGGGAGGAAGACTATATTCCCAAGGAAGTCTATTAAGATGCTTGACCAAGAAACCCTGTCAATTGTAATGTGTTGTAACTTGAAGAGTCACTAGGAAAAACCTATGACATGAAAAAAAATTAAAGATTAAAAATCATAATCTAAAGACAAATAATGTGCTAGTCTGCAACTCTGTGAGTCTGTTTACTGGGTAAGTGTCAGGCTCAAGGGTGAGCATATTAAAATGTCTCAGGTCTCCCCCAGAGGGGGTCCATCCGAACAGACGGTGTGAATCTCAGAGGCATCACACTTCATAAGCCAAGAGCCCAGGTAGCTGCCCCTGAAGGAGGCCGAATGGATGGGGAGGCTCAGGGAAACTTTGGCTAACCAGACCCGAACTAACCGGAAGCCTCAGGTAACCCTTTCTCCCGCCCGCAAACTCACAGCATTCCTAGCCCACTCTCGGGCCACGCGGGGCACCCATCACCAACATGCACCCAGTGTGATGCGTCTGGTCCCTCCTAGAAGGCTCCATTCACCCCAGAAATACACAAGTGTGAACACTTGGTATAAATAACACACATATATGTTTTAGAAAAACAGCTGTTTATACAGGAAAGACATAAAAAGCTGTTTTCTGGAGGAGCTGGGAAATCACCCACAACACTCCAAGCTACCGATCCGTCTTGGCTGCAGACGTAAGCACACACCAAGACCACCTGACCTGGAGAGGCCGTGGGACTTGCGACCCCTGCGGCCCCAGCTACGAGGCGGGACGGAGAGACGGCCGCTGCTGGTCACAGCCTCCATCCCCTCAACCTCAGGCCCATGGGCCCCGAGAAACCGCACGACTAAGTGCCAGTTATTCCCAAGCCCTGGGACCAGCGCATCTCTCCGTGTCCCACAGGCCAGCGCCCGAGGCCCGGCCCCCGAATCTTTCCACTGGGAGCCCTGACGGGAAGCGCCCGGCAAGTCGAACGTCAGAAACTTCGCTTCCTACTGCACTGCTGTCCACCCATCAGGCTTCTCTGTGGGTCCAGGTTCCGTTCACTGACCACGCCTCACCTTGCAGTGGCAGCCGCCATGCAGAATTCACTGCAGCCAAGAGCTTAAAAGGGACGTCGGAAGAGCAAAGGGAAAATAGCTCCTTTTCCTTACCTCATCCTTTTCGCCGACCCCACACCTTTGCCAACACATCACCGTCTTCCCGGGATCCTCCCTCTGAACCCATCAGCCCTCCTCTCTCACGGCCGCCAGGCTGTCAGGCAGGGGGAGGTGAGCTCCCAGGGTCTCCCAGCTGCACTTCCATGGGACCTCGGACACGCTACAATGCTACTGGCCACAAGCCCTACTGCTTGTCGACCACTGGCTCCCAGGAGCCCTCGCTGGACAGAAGGTCGTGATGGGAAGCAACCAGACCAGGAAAACACACCCGGGAGAAACAGCTAAGGCCAACGCCAACCGAAACCCTGACGGGGGTGGGAATCCTGGGGCCGCTCGCTGCCTCCAAGCAGCCTTAGGGTTTCTATACGCACCAGCAGGGCACTTCTGAGAAATGTCAAAACCCTGTCCTGTGCTCACCTCTCTTCCGCCAAACCATTCCGCCTCTCCAAGGGTATCTCCTTTTAATTCAAAAAGCAAACTGTTGCTTAGGAAAGCGGAACTCTGGTTTTGGGGCTTTCTATCCTCAAAATATCATTGTCCCAAATCACTGTCTCAAAAGATCACCGTCCCAAATACGCGACAGAGCCACAGAGCAGCCTGAGGGGAGAGTCTGCAGTACCTGCTGGGAGGCAGCGAACTGAAGGCGTGGTGTCGAGAACAGTCTGGAAGGAACGTCACCTTCTCAAGTCTAGGAGAGAGCCCGTGCACTCGGGTACCATGTTGCAAATAAAGCGGATGCCCCCGGGGCTGGCTCCTCAGACTCCCAGTCACTCCCAGTCGGGGCCCAAGAGCAAAGCGACAGGTGTGTGGACCGCGAGGGGCAGGGAGGCGGGAGGAGGGCACCTTGACGGTCTGCGTTACCTTCGGAGCCCCACCCTCACAAACCCCATGGAAAACCTGCCTTTTAGCAATGACTTCTGGCTCCCGGGACCGCCATTTCTAACTCACAAGACTTAATAAAGGGTTTCGGAGGTTACAGGCTGGGAAAGATGCAGGAGAACATGACATCATCTCCGTAACGGTTAGGACAGAACATCTGCATAAAGGCTTTGTGCATGATCCCAAGAAATGTATAGGTCTCGTGATAAAGTACAGTAGGCATGGCAGCTGTCAGATGCTGGAGACAAAGGTGTGGAGAGGGAACAAGTCCAGGGGAGCTCTGCAAGGGCCTCAGTGAAGAGAGAGTCTGCCCCGAGGACCGCACTCAGGCGCAGCCTCTCCCCTCCGGGCGGCTCCCCAGGGCCACCCCGCGGAAGGAAGTCTGCATCGAGCTCTCTGCTTCAAACACAATCCAGCACATGCACTTTCCCCAAGTGACACAATTAACTGCAGAATTCATGCTTACCTTTCTTTGCTTTCTTCTGCAGCTTCAGTGTATCCGAGGACTTCTTCTTTATCTCTTGACGAGCTTTCTTGTATTCTAGGAGGAAGCAGAATAATTGAATCATTTTACCACTTTGCTCAACAGAAAGATTTTTGGAACAGCCGTTTCTTTCATCACAGGGAGCGTAAACTGTGGCGCAGAATAAGTAGCTTCATCGGAGTCCCGTGTGGTAAGCACCTCGCGATGACGTTTTAGAGCAGGGGCGTTACTAACGTGACAAACGACCACACCCGCCGCCGTCTTTCCCAAAAGCATTCGTTCCTGTCAGCTGCCCAGAAAGACGGCATTTGGAACATTTCACTGAAGAGGGGAAAGTCAGCCCTGCCCGCAGGACTCCGCAGCTGAGCCTCGGCCTAGGAACCAAGAGGTCGCGGGGGTTTGATTCTGGTCAGAGCACACGACGGGGCGTGCAGGAGGCAGCCAATCAATGATCATCTCTCATCACTGATGTGTCTCTCTCTCTCCCTTCCCTTCCTCTCTGAAACCAATAAAAAGTATATTTAGAAAAATAATAAAATAAAAACGAAATAAAATAAAAAATAATAAAATAAAAATGAAATAATAATAAAATGTGCATTTTCTCAGCTCAAGTATCAGGAAATATTTTCAATGTGATCCACTCTCCTAGGGCCAAATCTCCTCAGAAAGGACCCCCCTGGCAAGTCGCCGGCTGGCTGTTACGGTTCAGGCGAGAGAACCTCGCACAACAGCAGAGTAGACCGCGGGGAACCGGCGAGGCCCCTGCTGCCTCTCTTTCACATTAATACGAGGCCAGACGCTGCGGACACCCAGGAGGGCAGCCCACACCCACCACGTCCCTCCGACCTCCCCAACCACCTCCTCTGCCCCCCAGGCCACGCCAACTGGACGCCCATTTCTGCTACTAGCATCTCCACTGCCAGGCGTGGACATCTAAAACGAGTCACCTTGTGCCCGGCCAGCGTGGCTCAGTGGTTGAGCATCAACCTATGACCCAGGAGGTCACAGTTCAATTCCTGGTCAGGGCACCAAGCCAGGTTGCAGGCTTGATCCCGTGTGGGGCGTGCAGGAGGCAACCGATCAATGATTCTCTCTCACTGATGTTTCTCTCTCTCTCTCTCTCTCTCTCTCTCTCTCTCTCTCTCTCTCTCTCTCTATCTATCTATCTCTATCTCCCTCTCCCTCTCCCTCTCCCTTCCTCTCTGAAATCAATAAAAATATTTTTTAAATAAACAAAAATAAAATGAGTCCCCTCGGCACTTCTTTCTCCCACTGCCCTTGTATTCAATCCAGTGCCAAGGACCAGTTTCCTCAGTTACTCCCATTGGTTCCCACCCAAAGCCCCGAGCCCTCATGTAAATGCTCTTACCACTGCCTGTCAGCCAGCCCCTCCTGCCAGACATGTGCCCTCGGAGCTCCCCACGTGCTTTCCTCCCCAGTACACACTGCAGGCTTGACCCCTGGAGACTGTCCCCTGCCCCTTCCACACGGCCAGCACCCCGTCCTCCGGCTCCAGAAGACCCACAGGGCAGGGGTGGTGTCTGTCTGGACCACTCTGTCCCCAGAGGCTGCACATGAGACACTGAGTGGACATTTCTGGGCAGAAGGCCCGGTTAGCTTACGTCGTTAAAGGTGGTTTTTAAATGGGCTGCCATGCCTTACGTATGAACCTCTGGCTGTTAAGGCTGATATTACAATTCACTTTTCCTTTTTTAAGAAGTTGATTCAGAGAGAGGAAAGGACAAGGAGACAGAAACACCAATGATGAGAGAGAACCACTGATCGGCTGCCTCCTGCTCGGGATCGAGCCCTAAACCTGGGCATGTGCCCCGACCTGGAATCAACCGTGACCTCTTGGTTCATAAGTCGACGCTCAACCACTGAGCCACCCTGGCTGGGCTTCGATTCACTTTGATTCAGCGGATCACAATCCACGCCACCGAGCGACTAGGCTGGCGGCTGCTGAAGACGGTCTGTGCCGAAACCCGAGCACTGGGTCCTACGCTGTGAGATCACTTTCACTCCTCATCTTCCAACCCTGAGAGGCCCACAGGGCACACAGGGACAGAGGGGGCCTTGGGGACACCAGGAAACCCAGCAGAGGCACCAGCGGCACCACAGCCCCCGGCTCTTGGCGGAATGTCATCCACCACGGACAGTGCGTCCATACCTTTCGCGTGGTCTTTATCCAGCTGGTTGGCCACTTTCTTCCATTCTTCCATCTGTTCTTGAAGTGGGTTTATCAGACAGTCAATTAAAGCACTTTTACCGAAAGGGAAAGAAAGGGAGAAATTAAACAGCTATATTTCTGTTGTCAAGACTGAACACTTGGTTGTCATAACACACCACAATCACCATTAGCTGAAGCGAGACAAGGCGGCATACTACACCCAAGTTCACATTCAAAACCCTCCCGCCCCCCGTTGTGAAGCAAACTTGTCTTCAGGACGCTCTGCGGCGACAGTGAAGCAGCTGCACGTGTGACTGATAGAACGACCTCTCTCCTCACGCCCGTTCATGTTTATTTTATTCACAAGCAGCCTCGTGTGCAGGTGGGGTCTCCTGCTGGCTGCTGGGAAAAGGGGATGATATCTGGGCCGTCTCCCGAAGCTCATGGAAACTTTGAGGGTGAGGCTCCCCCATGACTACTTTTAAAAACACCCACATGGCCCTAACTGGTTTGGCTCAGTGGATAGAGCATCAGCTTGGGGACTGAAAGGTCCTGAGTTTGATTCTGGTCAAGGGCACATGCCCAGGTTGCGGCTTGATCCCCAGTAGGGCATACATCTGGCAGGAGGGGCTGGCAGGAGGAGCATGCAGGAGGCAGCCGATCAATGATTCTCTCTCATCATTGATGTTTCTATCTCTCTCTCCCTCTCCCTTCTTCTCTGAAATCAGTGTGTGTGTGTGTATACATACACACACACACACACGAATATGTATATGTGTATGTATATGTATATGTATATAAATACTAGAGAGGCCCGATGCATGAAATTCATGCAAGAGTAGGCCTTCCTTCCCCTGGCTGCCGGCATCGACTTCCCTCCAGTACCCGGGACCTGGGCTTCCCCCTCAGCCCCTGCTTCGTCCGGAAGGACATCTGGTCTAATTAGCATATTATGCTTTTATTATTATTTATCCATATATATAAAACCCACGCGATTCTGATGCACAGTCAGGATTTCGAGTCATGAATGTGGGCTGAGGGTGGGCAGCCTCGAGGACGGGGTGCAGGTATCTCCAGGGGCATCAGCCCATGGGCACCGTGGAGGGTGGCTCCCCACACAGAGGAATCACGCGAGCCAGGCATTTTATCTGTGCGATGGAGGAAAACCAGCCCACCCCACGCGACAGAGCTGCTGTGGAGAAAGGAGGAAATGCCCGTCGGCTGGTTAACTGCATTGGCGAGCAGAAGCTGCTCTGCTTTTCGATGCTGAGCCTCCTGAAAGTCTCCAAGTTCTTGGTTCGATCCCCTCCCTTTCTGATCAGGGTAACTCGAATCCCCACCCTCGCTCACTTCCTCCAGCCGTCAGCGCAGCTCACGCCCTTACTTTCTCCAGGTCTCCCTCAAATCTCTCTTCTGAATAGATCCGCTCCCTAATTAGGCACCCTGCGTCCAACAGTGCCCCCACCCCGTGTACTCCTCCTCGTGCCACGGACCACCACCTGACGTCACGGCAGGTTTACTTATTGTCGGCCTGTGAGGTCTGTGAGAGCAGCACATGGTCCTGTTTACCACCAGGTCCCATGCACCTAAGGCGGCGCCCCGCATGCAGTAGCTGCTCACTAAACAGTGGTTGTTGAAGGGGTGTCTCCTCATCCCTACAACAACCGACGTACCTGAGAGGGGGCACTGTGTGATTTGCGGAGCACTGTCCAGGGGTGGAGTAGGAGGGAAAGACGCGAGGCCCCTCACCTGCTACACCAGGGGCTCCCGACTGTACACGTGGGGCCCTTTCATTGGTGTTCACAAAACCCTTCAGAAATGGCCATCCCCACCTCACAGGGGCCAAGATCCTAGTGGAGGTCATAGCAGGTCGCAGCCATGGAGCACGTGGACTGCGGTGCTTCCTGCTGTGTCCTGTCACCTCCCGCAGGGCCTGCCAAGTGCCAGGGCCATCGCGGGCGGCCCCTCACACCACTTGCTCTGCATAAAGCGGAACAGGGCAGATCTGCCGAGTCATGCTGATCTGCCCGGGAAGATGCCCATTCCCATGTCAGTGCTGGTGGCCTAAATCTCCATGCCAGTTGCTGCCGTTCCTGCCGCTCGGGAGGCAGGAAAGACAGACGAGAGATGGACGGTGTGAAGGCTCAGCTCCCACTCTGCTCAGCATTGGTTCATGAGTGAGCACGCAGGCACAGGACAGCAGGGCAGCCTCCCTCCCCAGGGCCAGCTCCTCTTCAAGATGCTCCTGCAGGGGTGGGGGTCAGGGGGTCCTCACCCTGACAGAGAGGGAGAGGAGAGACACACAGGAACACAGAGCCGACCCTAACGGGGGCGCAGGCTCCATGAGGGCAGGGACCTGGACCCTCTGGTTGACCAGGGCCTGGCACAGCAGGTGCCCATGAGCCCACGTTCAAGCAGCGAGCAGAGTGCTGGGCTGTGATGGGCGATGGGGTGTGGAGGGTTACGTGCTCTGCTGACGGCCCGTCCTGCCACATCGCACCAGTTCCTGAGCCCCAACGCGGCAGCAGCATTTGAGGGCTGGGGCACTGGGCGCCTCACCTCGAAAACTGCCTCAGCTTGGCCTCGATGCTCCTGTGCCGCATGCACATCCGGGTGAGGGCTGAGCCGATCTCCCTGGTTCCGCCTGGAAGAGAACGGAGCAAAGCTGAGGACAGAGGCCAGTCCAGCTGGTGGGATACTTAAAGGTGAAGGAAAGGATTTAACAACAAGTGCGTGTCCATCGTGTCGCAAAAGCCAAGCCACTGCCGGTCATACTTCTCACCACGCATGTGTGTGCTCACGCTCACACACACAGGTACGGTGACATACATGTGTATGTACGGTGACAGCTTTTATGTAATCACCAAACACAAGTTACCTTTACTATATACAATACCCTCTGATATTTTCCATTCTGATTTTTTAAAATGCTGATTGTGATCCAGAAATTGATTTTAACAGCCCACTAATACATCAGTGACCTACAGTTTGAAAAATACTGCCCAAGGAAGATGACCAAAATAGCATCTGATATTTAGGGGAAAGCTATAGTTATTTTGCCCCCTTCTGGCAAAAATAATCCTGCTAGCATTCTTCAGAATGGCTAGTAAAGCCACTCCAGCTAATTGTTTCAACACACATACACACACACACACACACACACACAAATATTTCAGAGAACAGCCAGGCTAAACGAAATGAAATAACAGAGTGTTTTTAAAGGGTGCGGGTACCACCAGTGCAAGAGGCCCTACCACTCAGGAAAGGTGGAAGTCAGCTGCGATGCAGTGTGATTTCACCGAAATTCCTGTCATGCTTCCCCTTCAGGCGCACCCTTCTCTGAGATACCCCGTCCAGGCCCCTTCCTCCCCGTCCTGGAAACAACGCCTGAGTCAGCACTCGCTTGTCGTCGGGGAGGGAGAAGCAAATTGCAACCACAGATGGTGATTCTGCACGGACATTGAAAAGCACAATTAATTATAAATGTTATGAAAACACTGGGGCTTGTGAAATCCGGGAGGGAAATGTCAAATAAAGCACTATTTTTAGCAGACGAGGCTGTCCAGGGGAAGCCGCAGGAATTTATGGCAGGTTTAGCCAAGTCAGATTATCAGGAAAGAAACTCTCCCCCTTATCCGTGCTCTCGACATCATTACAGGCTGGATGTCCCCTTCCACCTCTTAGAAATACCTCCTTGATGCTCCCACTCCAACTGTTTTCCTTTTTATCCTCCCAAACAAACAGGTCTCCAGAACAAAAAATATGTAACAGTGGTATTATATATTAATATTTCTATACTTGAAAAGAGAAATCTTCTAAGCAATTCCCTAATACAGGGCTTCCCCACCTGAACACGGTGGGCGAATGGGCCCGGGGACTCTTGGTTGGAGGCAGTGCTGTGCATGGAAGTGTGTTCGGCAGAAGCCCTGCCTCTCCCTACTGGAAGGCAGCAGCATCCCCCTATCGGTGGCACCCAAAAGTGTGTTCCTTGGGGAATAAAAATATCCTGGCCAGTTAAGGAGCGCACAGCTGTAAGTCAACCTGAACAAGAACTGTATGTCACCCGAGGCTGTTTAAATGCCTAGGAGTCTGACAACCGTGCCCTCTAGCTCCGGGCACCTGCAGCCAGGCTCGGGCAGTAAGTAACCACCACCTCAGCGACACCAGCTACAGCAGCTCAGGCCTCGCCACCCGCGGAAACCAGCAGAGGGCGCTGTTTTCACACCCAGCAGCTTGCCTCCAGGTTCTCTTAAGCTTTTTATTGCTTAAAAGCAAGAAACACTTTATCCCCAGGGAAATGTCTCTTATGTTTCGTAGGCCTTCATTTGATTAAAAGTTAATAATCTGGCCATGCAAGGAAATTGGATCACTCATTCGCTGCTGATAAACTAGTACTTTTCTGGGGGAAATTGGGAAGCATCTATCAAAAAAAAAGCCTTAAAAACACACCCCCTCCTTGACCCAGCAATTCTAGTGTGACAAATTGAACCTGGGGAGATAATTGAGGAGGAGAGAAAATCCTTACTTATGAGACTAGTCACCAAAATGCTGTTTACATCAGTAAAACGTGAAAACAAAATCCGATTACAGGGAGCAGGTTAGAGAGACCAGCCAGCACCTCCGCACCAGGGAATAAATAGCATGCAGCGAGCGGCCTGAATGCCACAGAGCGATGTGGAAGGTCCCGGGAAGGCGAGTCGCTTGCAGAGCTCAGTTCGTGCAGGGCCCTGGGATAAGCCCTCGGCTCGCGAGCTGTGTGATCCTTGCAATCCCCCAGTTGTGCGGGCGTTATCACCACTGCCACTGCACACACAGGAAGAGGCCCTATGTAATTCGCTGAAGCTCGCACTGCTAGAAAGCAGGGTTCTGACGCAGGCTGACCAGCAGAGCCTGTGCACCGAACCACTGAGCACCCCGCACGTGTGACATACAGACAAGGGCGATGGGCAGGGGCGGAGTCGAGGCCTAGAGGATGCTCAGCTCAGCACCCACGCACTATTAGGGTGTTGGCACTTCACAGCCCAGCTCTCAAACTGTGGTTCTTCTTTAAAAAAATCTATTTTTATTGGTTTCCGAGAGGAAGGGAAAGGGATAGAAATATTGATGATAAGAGGGAACCACTGATCAGCTGCCTCCTACACACCCCCTACTGGGAATTAAGCCTGCATCCTGGACATGTGCCCTCATCAGGAATCGAACCATGACCTCCTGGTTCATAGGTTGACACTCAACCACTGAGCCACACTGGCAAGGCTCCAATTGTGGTTCTTGAGCCTAAAACTGTCCGACTGGCACCAAGGGGCTTGAGCTGCAATCCTCGCTGAGCTACTACAGACAGTAAGTGATGGAAACTGCTTCGCTGATCAACCACGCGTGACTTTCCTCAGCGTAGAATTCTGCCGCCTCGAAGCTGCTCCCTCCTCCCGTGTCTCTGCCCCATTATTTCTGTTCCCTCCCCAGGTATTTCCCCCTCGATGGCCACCAGCTACTGACCATCCCCAGGACAGCCCATGGCTTCCCAGAACCAGCCCAACTGCCCGCCGAACAGCCAGCAGTTCCCAAACACGCTGCGTGTGCCCACCCCTGCGCCTCTGCCGCCCAGGCCGCCCTGGGAGAGGGGGAGACCAAGAACCACAAAGAAAACTCCGGAGCGGCCGAGCCTCTGTCCAGATGGGCGCAAGGGCAGGACGCGGCAGGTGGCACCCTCCGTGGACCCGGGGCCTATCCCTTCGCACGACTGCTGATCTGGGCAGCATGGGGCGCCCTAAAAATAGCTCCCTCTGTGGCTGTGCTTAGCCACGTCCCATGTCCTTCCTGACCCTTGCTGAAACCTAAAAAATAAATCAGCAGGACTGAAAGGGCTGCAGAGGAAACTGGGGCCGGCGACAAAGACAGCGGACATCTGGGGGGGGGGGGGTGCGCCGCTTCGCCAGTGAGAATATTTATGGAAATCAAACGGCTGGCTGAGAGGCACACTGCACCTTGTGAGGACACAACTGCACTCGTTCCTGCTCACCCTGCACGGAGCATGCACGCTGACGGAAGGAAACAGCATGTGTCACATTTTAAGAGCAAAGCACGAGGCTGGCTATACCTGGAGGCAGGACCCAGAACCGGATTTATCTTTCGTTTAATCCGTACATGTTTGTGTACCTTCTACGGGCACACTATAGACGATTCAAAGCAAACAGAAATAAATATGAGATTCTTATTATATTAGACGAGGCCTATACTGATTCAAAGTCAGCCTCGAGAAACAATGGTGTATTCATTTCCTATGCTGCTGCAGGAAATTACCACCAACCCCGTGGCTTACGGAACCACACGTTTATTATCTTACAGTTATGGACAGATCAGTTTCACCAGGCCAATATCACCATGTCGGAAAGGTTCCCTTCCTCTCGGAGGCTCCAGGGGAGAGCCGTTTCCTGGAGTTCTCCTGCAGCTGGAGGCCGCCCACAGTCCTTGGCTAGTGGCCCTTTCCTTCATCTTCAAAGCCAGCCGTGCAGCACCTTTTCTCTTCTCTAGCCTCTGCTTCTGCCCTCACATGTTCTCTCTCAGACTCCAATCCTCCTCCTCCTCCTCCTCCTTATGAGAACCCTTGTGATAGATTGTACGAGATCCATCAGGATAATCTCCCCAATGCAAGATCCGTGACTGAATCACATCTGCCCAGCTCCTTTGCCGTGTGAGGTACCATACTCACAGGTCTCTGGGATGAGGACATGGACATCTTTGGGGACCATTTTTCTCCCTCCAAAGATGAGTATAAGTTGCTAATTTGGAGAGTCCAGGAGGCACTGTGGTTGAAACGCCAGTGTCCATTTATCCTCGGACAGTGTTCTAATTCCATCCCCTTTCTCACCCCCTGGGGTTCAGGGATGGGACCAAGATCGAGAGAGTTTTGGGGGAAGCCTCCAGGGGAAAATTTCCCCGATCTTAAGAGAGACCCCAGAGGGTATAAACAGGAAGCAGGCTGCCCAGATGCTGCAGTTGGCCATGGGGACACCTGCTTTCAGATGAGGCTCAGCCTATGGACGAAGACAGAAAGAACCTGGGTCCCCGGTGACCTTGCTGAGCCACCAAATTAACACACCCAGAGCCTGCTCTCCCCCCTGGACCTGGGGCTCCTGTTTTGTAAGAACGGACATTTTCTTCGTTTCCAAGCCACTTTGCCTTGGTTCTGTTTCTCGCCAGTTCAAAGAGGAAGCAGGGAGGGTGCAATGACCTCTCAGGCTTCCCCCTGGCACCAGGGGTCACGCGTTGCTACAAGCAATGTAAGTGCAGCCCCCGCTGCTGGGGATGCACACACGCTTCACAGCAAACATCTTCATTCTTCTCAGTGTGTCTGTGTAAGCACTTTCTCCCACAACAAGCAAAAGTTGCAATTTTTTTTAAAAGGGTAGCACAAAATCAGCCTGCACTCTCTAAACGGGTGATCTGCAAAGGACACCATCAGTGGAAAGAAACAACTAAAAGTCCAGAGGCCCGCCGACCCAAGTGTGGGTGCTGGGGCAGGGACTCTGTTTTGTCCACGAAACACACATTTCCTAAGAGTGTTAGGTTCCTAGGGCTGCGTGACAAAGTCCTACAAACCAACTGGCTGACAACCACCAGGACGTATGGTCTCACAGCCCTGGGGCGGGAGGGGAGCACACAGTCTGCAATCAAGGCGTCAGCAGGGCCATGCTCCTCAGACCCGCGAGGAAGCGTCCCTCCTGCCTCTCCGCCGCTCGGTGGTGACCGGCACTCCTGGGCTCACACACGCGTGGCTCCAGGCCTGCCGCCGCCCTCACAGGGCACTCTCTCCCTGTGTCTGTCTCCACCTAAGAGATGTGCCCGAGTCCAAACTCCACTCTTCTTGCAATGACACGGCCGTACTGAATTATGGACACCCCCGATGACCTCGTCTTCGCGTGATTACATCCACAAAGACCTTATGTCCAAGGGGGGTCACATGCACAGGTACCATTTTAAACATCTTTCCTGGGGAACACAATGTACCCCCAAAAGCATCTACCTGCCATGTAGCAAGGATCAGAGTGATTCCAAAGGTGATGAGGACAAGGGCTTGGCGGGCTCACAATCGGGCTGGGGGGCGCCTAATACTGGTGCAGGGGCCACGAGCCTTCCAACAACCCTGCAAGGTAGGTCTTGCGGTCCCCATGTGGTTACACATGGAAAAACCTGCGGAGGGCCACAGGGCCTGGAGGTGGGAGAGCTGAGACCAGCCCTGATTTTACAGAAACCAAGAGGCGCTCTCCCTCCCTGACAAGATGGAGACGTTCCCAGCCAAGGACAAAGAGGCAATTAAAGCGGCAGACAAACTACAAACTGTGTGATGCCTTTTTGGGAGCACATGGTGGGAGGGGCGTAAGACGAGTAGAGCCCCCCAAAGTCGGGCATGCTATGCCCTGCAGACTGCCACTCACCACAGCGCTTTGCAAAGAGGGGGGGGGAGCAGTGGCATCCAGCAAGTGGCACTGTCCCCTCCCTCCACCTGCCTCCTGTGCAGGTGGCTCCCATCCCCCCACACGGCGGGGGGCTAATGGACAGGCCCTCACGGTCTGCCATGTGCAGGTGGCGGGTGAGGACAGAAGAGCTGATCTGTCAGGCCCAGCGTCTGCGGCGGGGGGTGGGGAGAGGCTGGAGGAAGGGAGACTTCAGAAGTGCCTGGGTCGGAGCGCAGGGCCACAATAAGTCACTGTGCTTCCCGGGGCCCCGTGAGGACCGATATTGTGGGGAGGCTAATGAGGAGTCAGCCGGCCGCGGGCCAGGAGCAGGCTCTCTGCAGCCCCCACAGGAGCCGGTCCGAAGGGCAGGGGCACCTCAGCGCTGCTGGCACGCTGGACCCGGTCACTTTGTCACGGGGCCAGCCTGTGCGTTGAGGGGTGTTTCGCAGCACCCCTGCCTCTACCCTCTGGACGCCAGCCGCACACCCCACCCATGTCATGCTGACTGGAAACGTCTCCAGATCCTGTCAGCTGTCCTCGGGGTGCAAAACCGCCCTCGGGAGAACCCTGGCCTCGCCAAGGGGACCACGTGTGCCTGTCCCATGAGGAGGGGTCCTGATCCCGGCGCTGGGCCTGGGAAGCCACGCCTGACACGCATACACAGCAGCGGCCCGCACACACGAGCTGCAGCAGCAGAGGAAAGCTGTTGAGTTCGATGCCCACCCTGGCTTCCGAGGCACAGAGGTAACAGGAGGAAAAGGTCCCACTTGCCGTCACAGAACCATTAATTCCGAATCACAGTCAGCAGGCACCAGCGCCCTCCCTGCAGCCTCAGGCACACGTTAATGCAACCGGGGGCAGCTTCTGTTCAGGTTCAAAACATCAGAAACATCCACACCACCAGAAAGGGAGCCCGAGGGGCGCTCGTCAGTGGGATCTCAGGCACAGAGGCTGCCATCGAAGTGGCTGGAAGGACTCCGAGAGCGTGAGGGGCTTGGAGGGGCAGGGCAGTGGGAGAAGAAAGCGGCCTCAGACTCCTCAGCAGCTGGCGGTTTCAATCCGGACACCGGCCAGCGCTGCCCTGTCAGCCCCAAAGTGTCTCTGAAGACTGTGACATTGACACGAACCAAGAGCCATGCCAGCCTAACCCAGCAGGTACTCGCTCCCTGCTGCCTGCGGATGCGTGACACCTCTATGCACCAGCTCGGTCACACGCTTCGAAGGTCTAAGAGAGGTGCCCGTGTGTGGTCCCAGGCATGTAACTACCAAACATGTCAACTGTGACTATAGGTCCTCCCAAGATGGATTTTTATCAGGAATCTTTTCCCAAAATGTATCTGTTTTACCCACACCAAATCCCGTCTCCCCCCCATTGACCTCCTAGAGTCCTGGGGGCTCCTCAGCAGCTGAAGTTCATCCTCTCTCCTCCTCGACGTGTACTTGGACGACAGGCAGACCCCAAGAGCCTGCAAGCCAGTTCCCAACAGCAGCCTTCGCACTGGGGCTAAGGGGAGCCTCGGCACCAGCTCCTGGCCATCTCCTGAGGGAGCGTGAAGATCAGGCAGAAAGGGGGTAGCGGGGAAGGGTCTAACTTGCTTAGACTCAAATGTTAGTGATTGTACTCTAAAAAAATGTGAGTGTTGACTGGTGTTTTAATCATCTTTGTTGCATACATTACACCCAAAATGCCCCGTCGATCATTTCCAGTTCAGGCTTCCTGTGAACCAGTCTGCGCCACCTGGATTTCCTCTGTAACTGGCCCAACCTTCTCCAACTGCCTCATCCACACTGAATTTCATGAAAATTTTTAAAAGCAACTTGCTTCTATCATGTTGTTCTAAACATCCACTTATTTTATAGAAATAATCAAATCTTGACTTTTGTTTTCTGGGTTGTTTGGGGGAGGTTTTCTTTTGGTTAATCCTCTCCTGGGGCTATTTTTCCTTTGATTTTTAGAGAGAGTGGAAGGGAGGAGGGCAGACAGAAAGAAACATTGATGTGAGAGAGACACATCAATTGGTTGCCTCCTGCACACCCCCCGACCAGGGCCAGGGGTTGAGTCTGCACCCTAGGCACGTGCCCCCTACCAGAATCGAACCTGGTCTGGGTACGTGCTCTATCAATAGAGCCAAACCAGCTAGGGCTCAGTCTTGATTCTTCACACTCATATTCCAACGGTTTACATACTTTACAGTTAAATACCTTTATGACGGGCCACACAATGGTATACAGGTTTGGGGCGCACACCACAGACTCTAGGTTGAGCCTGCAAGTCAGGTGGCAGGAGTGTGTGGACATGCTAGAGAAGCCCGCTAGCTGAGAGCTCCCTGAAGGCAGGGCTGGCGATTTCAGAGAGAAAATGAGGAGCCCTGGTTCCAGCAATGGGCCGATTACTAGTAAGTAGGGCTTTGCTGTCCAATAATCAGCCCAGTCCTACAGGAAGGCAGGGGCCAGGGAAATGAACTCAGGCCCGGCTGAGCCCCCGCCGGCATCCAGCCCCCGCTTCTCCCCCATCTGACACTGCCATCTCCAAGGAGCTGGCGAATGAGAACACGAGGGAATGGTAACTGCACGGGGCAGCAGCTTCTCTAAAGCCAGAACAGTTCCTCCTCCCAAACATCGCAGAACACCAGAGGCCGAGAGGAGTGTGCGGAGGGGCCACGCGAAGACGGTGCTCCAGTCAGCCATCAGCAGTGGCCACGTGGCCCACCTGGCGAGGCTCAGTGGCTGAGACCGACCTGTGAACCAGGAGATCACGGCTTGATTCCCGGTCAGGGCACATATCAGGGATGTGGGCTCGGTCCCCAAAGGGGGGCATGCAGAGGCAGCTGATCAGTGACTCTCTATCAGCATTGATGCTGCTATCTCTCTCCCCCTCTCCCTTCCTCTCTGAAATGAATTTTAAGATGTTTGTGTTTGTTTTTAAAAAAAGAAGGGTTATTTGATGGCATTCAAAGCTGTATCAAGAGGTTCCTAGTCAACCTACTGTCCTGAGCCTCGATTTCCAGGTTCCCTGTGCCTTCAAATCAGCAGGCAGCTGCCAGTGGCTCAGCAGCTTGGAGAGGTGTCCCCTCAGTTCTACATCTCTCTGTTGTCTATTGTATCGGAACCTGGCGCCACCAGCCTCCTCCTCCAAGCAAAGACCCAAAAGCTCCTATGGTATCTGGCGCTGGGTGCCATCACGGACACAGAGGCACTCCCCCCCCCCCCGTGGGCCATGTGCAGCAGGTGCGCAGTGCAGGCTCGCTGCACGGAAAGAGCAGTTCTCTATCCTCTCAAGCCCCTGCTCTGAGAGCCCTAGTTCTTGAAATGCCAGGTGTCTTTTCACCTTGACGCCGGCTGGAGGGCAGCCCAAGCGCTGCACCGCAGAAACTGCTCAGCCATCTGCCACTTGGGAATGCCTGCAGCTGGGGCTGCACACGGCTAGCACACACCAGCATCACGCTGGAGGAGGGAGCCGGCACTGCACACGGCTAGCACACACCAGCATCGCACTGGAGGAGGGAGCCAGCACTCACATGGCTAGCACATACCAGCATCATGCTGGAGGAGGGAGCCAGCACTGCACACGGCTAGCACACACCAGCATTGTGCTGGAGGAGGGAGCCAGCACTGCACATGGCTAGCACACACCAGCATCGCACTGCACTGGAAGAGGGAGCCGGAGCCCTGCTTCTGCAATCTGACTAGTGTGTTTCAGAAGGCTTTTATTTATTTATTTTTAAAGACTTTTATTGGGCCCTGACCAGTTTGGCTCAGTGGATAGAGCATCAGCCTGCAGAATGAAGGGTCCCAGGTTCAATTCTGGTCAAGGGCATGTACCTGGGTTGCGGGCACATCCCCAGTAGGTGGTGTGCAGGAGGCAGCTGATCGATGTTTCTCTCTCATCGATGTTTCTGACTCTCTATCCCTCTCCCTTCCTCTCTGTAAAAAAATCAATAAAATGTTTCTTTTTAAAAAGATTGTTATTGATTTCAGAGACAGAGGGAGGGAGGGAGAGCGAGAGAGAAAGCGAGAGAGAGAGAAACATCCATGATGAGAATCACTGATTAGCTGTTTCCCCTCGCCCTGCACGCCCCACGCTGGAGACTGAGCCCACAGCCCAGGCCTGTGCCCTGACCGGGAATGGAACCATGACCTGGTTCATAGGTCAACGCTCCACCACCGAGTCACGCTGGCGGGGCAGGATGCTCTTGTTTTACAGCTTTAAGGTGCATCCACTTCAAATGGGAGAGGAAAAGCGTCTCAGGGCGGCCCTTGAAAGGCAGCCTGTTCCAATGAGAAAGGAGGGAGCTCAGTTCTTGTCCCTCAGAACGCTCAGCCACGAGGCCTCAGCTAACAAAGACCTGTCCCAAGGGGCCAAGTCCAAAAGGCACCGAGGTGGACCACCCGAGCCAGGATGGGTCCGTAAGGACCGCATGGGCACCCCAGGCAGGGCACCAGCTGAGCCTCAGCCGGAGGGGGCGCCCGCTGGGGGCTCCATAAGGTGGCTGACCCCCAGTGGACTAAAGGGCCTCCTTCCTCCTGTGAGAAGGAGGGTTTCATGGCACTGAGATGCTGGAGAAGAGACGAAGGGACGGGCAGCACTTCCACGCGCAGCAAACACGGGAAAAGGTGAGCACAGCGCCATGGGGCGGCATGGACTCCTAGGTGACTGCATTGCTGGGAGGTGCTTAGGGAACTCAGGAGGCCCCGCTGCTCGGCCGCGCGCCGCCCTCACTTCTCCCGCTCAGGGAGCAGCAGCCTTTTCTTCGCTGCACCACGAGGCAGCTGGTTCCCATCAGGGGCCCCGTCGTTTCATTAGAGGTCAAAGAAGGCGCTCAGGATATTAAGAACATGAGGCTGGCAAATATGTTTCTTCTGGCTTCATCGGCATTTTATTTTTATCCTCGGGCATGGAGAGATGGACAACTGGGAGAAGGCGGCATCACAGGATGCTCTACATTTGCTTAACAACAGGGAGGGGAGGGAAGGAAGGGGGGGAGAGGGGGAGAGAGAGAGAGGGAGAGAGAGAGAGAGAGAGAGAGAGAGAGAGAGAGAGAGAGAGAGAGAGAAGGGTTCCTGGCATTGCGAGTTACCACACAGAGCTCATCTACCACTTACACCAGCCATGAAACCTCTCGTCACTCAGCCGCACTGAAATCAGCGAACAGCACCCAAATCCCTTAGGTAAGCCTTGACAATGGCTTCAAACTACCCACACATACTCGTATGAGCTCTTTAGACCACCCACGTGTTCTTGCAACAAAGACGCGATTTGACTTCGCGGAAACTGAGGGATGAGGAACGGCGATGGGGAACAGGAGTCATATATTAAACAGCGGAAGGATCTGTCTCTGTCCTCATGGGGTTTCATTGGACAAAATGAAAAAAAACTTAAAACAGTTTCAAAATAAACCCTTAACGCTTCCAACAAAGGAAGCGCAACTTCCCTTTGGCTGCAGTGCTGTCCCCACACCCGCTTCGATGTCGCAGGAAGAGAAAAGCACGTGGAGTTTCCTGTTCACAAAACCATGCTCTCCGCTCCTGCGTGGCTGCGATGTGGCGGGCGGGGACAGCGAACACTGTGAGCTCAGCAAATGCTGGAGAAGGCGGCGATGGCTTTCGGGAAGACACCCCTGTGCCCACACGCGGATGGGAAGATACTGCAAACTGTGATCAGCTGACAGTCTTTCGGCCCATCTCCCACGTCCCAGCCTCTCCCACTTCACGACCTTCCCAAAAGCAGAGGAAAGCCCTAGCTGGTTTTGGCTCAGTGGATAGAGCATTGGCCTGTGCACTGGAGGGTCCCGGGTTCAATTCCAATCAAGGGTGCATGCCCACATTGTGGGCTCGATCCCCAGTGGGAGGCGTGCCGGAGGCAGCCGATCAATGATTCTCTTTCATCATAGATAGAGATGTTTCGATCTCTCTCTCCCTCTCCCCCTTCCTCTCCAAAACCAATAAAAATATACTGTATTTTTTTTAAAGACTACATTCTTAAAAAAATTAAACATACACACACACACCATCTGGTGGCTCAGACCAGCATGCATGAGATCTGGCATGCAGGGTCCTGGCAGACATGTAGACTGATATACTCCTCTTTCTTTGTTGCAGTTTTAAAAGCAAATCAAGAGAGGTAACATGGGAACACAACCACACGGGAAAACCGTAGCGGGAGCAAGCGCATTCCGACAGCTTCCGATGGAATGGTGCCTGGTGAAAAGCACCGTGAGGGTATCACCAGGGAAAAGCCGCTGGCTCCCCGACATCTGCTCCCCGACATCGCCAGCGTCTGCCTCTGCCACATGGGCACAGAGAGATGCTCCCACTGGAGCCAGACTCCAGGACGCCAACCCGTGCCAGCAAAGCAGATGTGGGCTGATGTGCAAAGCCTCACGTCTTCTCAGCACCGGAAATTGAACTGTCGGGCAGATAAAATGCTCCCGGCTACAGATCCGGGCGCTAGCTCCCAGGCAGCCCTCGGGGAAGGTCAGATGAAGCAGAAAGTGGCCCGACAAACATGGAAGCAGAACAAGGCCGTTCGTGTGTTAGGGGAGAGCGTCAGAGCGGGGTGCGCCCCTCCCTGCCACAGGGATGAAAACCCAGACAGCACGCCCTCTGGCTCTGCTTCTGCTGGTGACCAGACCTCCTGGCTACTGTCAACAGCATCAAGCATCTAGGTCAGGTTACCCCATGTACTGCTGGCCTAAGAGCCACGCTATTCCTTTAAGGGATTCTGCATATCCCGGAACTGTGCCAGAATGTGCTGACTTCAGCATCTGTCAGGAAGCAATCTTGCTGCTTTCCAAATTATCAAGAATAGCTACCATTTGCTGAGTGCTTGCAATCTAACAGGCACATGCAGGCACATTGTATTTGAGATTTTTACACCTCCTTATATTCCTCAGATAGGTATCTTTATAGTGGAGGTATGATTATCCTCACTTCACAGATGAAGAGAAGAGGACTCAGAGAAGTTAAGTAACTTGTTTAAGGTCACACACTAGAATTCAGGATTTGCACCCAGGGCCGAGTTCACCGTTAAAACTTGTAACAATTGTTGAGGGCATCTCACGGTTGCCAATTATGTACCAAAGGATTTGATGGCTAAGAAGTTAGGTGTTCCTTTCCCCCGCCCCCATCCTGTAAGTACAGGGAAATGAAAACCCTTCCGTGCCAGCATCTCTTTGATTTATCAGCCAGAAGCTGTGTGCGGGCTGGCCGGTCTGCGTGCGATGCCCTGGGGCCAGCGTGGATGCAGACCGCTCAGCATGCGTCGCCTCCGGCCACCTTTGGCACTGGGCGCGGTTTATTCAGGCAGAGGACCCTTCCCTATTACTAGGAGAATCTCTTCCCCCAAATCACCTTTTAGCTACTGACACATTCCTGCAGGGGCCACTGCTGTCCAGTTTCCTGGGAACGGGCATCCCTGCTTAACCAAATCCAGGATCTCTTTGGGTTCCAGAAACACCGACGTCTCATAAAACAGCACGTAATGGGATGTGTGCGCATCTTTGAACCTAGTAGGTGCTCAACAAACCTGAATACGTGGGAAGTGGCAGATGCGCCAAACGTCTGGGCTTGTAACACTCACCCTTCCCAATTTCTAAGACCCTCTCCCTCCCCTCCTCCCACCTCCATCCTTACTGCACACCCCCCGCCCACCACTGTGACACGGAACTCAGGAGGAGCTAAGATGAAAGATTCCAAAGAGAAAGTGGCCCTCGGGAACGGACTCAGAGCAGCCCATCTTGTAGGTGATTTTCCAGTCGACCTCATCTAAGATGATGAGAACGCACTTATCCATGATACTCTCTTCTTCCTCTCAATTTATATCGCAAGTTGCAGTACCGTCACAAAACGAACAAACAAATGAATGAATGCTTTTTGATCTCACAATAATTGAAACTCGAACCCGGAAACAGCAAACAGGGAGCTGGCTCTGACAACCAAAGGGTTACCCACGAGGCCCCAGCAGGCAGGACAGCAGCACATGGCACCACCCAAGTGTCCGCAAGACCCTGAGCCAGGCAGCCCCGTCCTCCACCCTCCACTTGGGAAACCAAGGCTGTAAACTTGGGGTTCATTCACTACTGGTTCCCCTGTCGAGTCTTAGGGTCAAGCAGTAGTAATACGAATCCCAAAACCACTCAATATCTCTGAAGGTCTCCTTACTGCTCAGGTGAACTCACCCACCCTTTGTGCTGGAATTGTATCAAATCCGGGGAAAATGATCCCAGATGGATAGTTATCATATTTCTCCGAAGAGAAGACGGAGGGAGGAGGGACTTCAATGTGACTTAAAACTGTCATCTGCTCAGTAAGATGTTATCGAAAGCTTGTGGTGAGTCCACAGAGGTTGGGGAAAGACCAGCAGTGCTCCGTGGGCAGAAGCTGCCACTACGAATCCCAGTCCTGCCCAATTTCTACGAGAACGGGGCACGGTTCTAGCAGCTGCTGACCCTTCGGGTTTAAACCAAGCTGGCCTCTTGGGCAGGTCACAGGAGGTGATGCGAACTTTTCACACCATCATCGGAGCAGCTCTGGTCCCTCCTCCTGCTCCCCTTTCTTCTTGGCCCGGAACCTGCTTGAGCAGCCGTGTTGCTCTAACAGATCTCAAATACTTTCTCTTAGGAAAGCACCCACCCTAACCACTGCTCAGTCATCAAGTCAACCCCAGGGGAAGTGGCCGAGGCGGAGGGGCCGCCTCCCCTGCTCCGCCACGCGCCTAGCCTGACCACGGAGGACCAGCTGGGCCTGAGTGTCGCCACTGTGCTGTGTGGGTTCCGGCGGCCGACAGCTGCTCACTCGGTGGGTCCTCATGTTCCTTCCTCCCCGGAAGGTGATTGGGGGTGTGATCCTCAACCCTGGCGCTCTGGGCAATAAGCCGTGTCCTAGTCTGTTGGTTTGTCTGGAGGCAGGATGGCAGGCGGATCTATCACCTGGGCTAGTTCTGACCGGGGGTAACAGGTGCCCCGAGCACTGTGTTGAGAAGGATGCTCAGGCCGGATCCAGACTCAGTGCCCAGACCAGCGAGCAATGTCTGTCACGCAGGCAGGGGCGGTGGAGGGTGCGCGCCTTGTATTTGCTACCCTGGCCCTAAGACTCAAAAGAACCAGCGCAGCCAACCTCAGGGGGTTACGCTAAAATGCAGGCTCCGGTGCAGAAGGTCAGAGGGTGGACCCGGGACTCTGCATTTCTAACAGGCTCCCCGGTGAGGCTGCCGCTGCCAGACCACCAGCCTCGCGCTGCATTGAAGGGGTCAGAGCATTGCAACAGCCAACACAGCTGTCCCCGATTCCTCAAGAACCTGGATTTCAGGTGAACCCGACCTGGACTTGGAGGAGACACCTGGGGAGGGCAATTGACCCCCGGGTTGCACCCCCATAAAACATCGGGGTCTGCTGCCAGGGCGAACCCTGCTGGCGAAGCTTCCCCACCCCTCGCCAGATGTCTTCTGCCAGTGAGTCAACGCGTGAAACGACAACTTGGGCCCAGACACGAGAGAAAACCTAAGAGCATCGGATGACACGGTGGGGACACGGTGGCCAGACGAAAGCTCAGTGCAAGTCACCAGTGGCCCGTGGTTGCCACTGGCCTCCATCTCCCCCAAGCCCGGGACATTTCAGAAGCCCTCAGCCTGGCTGAGTATAAAAAGGTGGGCATGGAGGGAGCTTGCTCTTCTGCCTCTCGGAGGATTAGCAGCACAGAAACCTCCAGCACGTGCAATTGAAGATGAGGTCATGGAGGAAGGGGGGAAGGAGAGATTAGGACCCGGCCATGGCCAGCTCACACCCGCTCTTCACATGCACAGACAGGCATTCGTCGTATTTGTAACCTTGTCCTGGGCTTACTGCCTCCTGGGCTGGGTCCTCATCAGACCAACAGTGGCCATGTCCAAGTCATCCCTGAGTTGGCAGATGCCTGACGCCGCATAAAGGCTGGCTAGGTAGTTACAGATAACAGAAACAAAACCAAAAAAAAAAGTAAAAAAATCAGACAGACTTCTCTTCTGAAGAGCAGACACTCCTAACCTTTTAGCGGCTGAGACAAATCTGAGCTCCCAGAGGGGGGCGATGAGTGGCTTTTATCAGTATTAGACTCATCCTGGGCCCCCTCTGCTCTGCAGTGTTGAGAACAAAAGGGGCCAAAGCTGTGAGCTCTGGGAGGCCTGCCGGGTTTGAGGGTCACGATCATGAAGGGAAAGAATGTACCTAAGTGCTAATCTGATAGAACAGCTACAGCAATGCCTGGCCATTCCGCCAGCCTGCCGAGTCCAATTACATATCTGAGCACCTACTATGTGCAAGGCTTCATGGAACAACAGGACACCAATCCTTCCACGTGTGAACACTCTCAAAAGAAAATGAAGTCTTTTTATTTTAAGATACGCAGCTGATATGGACCTCAAGAGTCCCCATGAGGGTGGAACAGGGTCCATTAAAACGTTCGCAATATTCAGAACGTGTTTTTTAGGAGGTAATTACTAACAATCTCAGGAAGCGTTGGATCCCCTATATGCTATTAGAAAAGCCTTTGCAGGCGCAGCCCCGTTGCCATGACAACAGTCCTCTGGCTGAGTTATGAAGTAGGATGAGGGACCTACCAAATGGCATTCTCAACAGTAAGCCCTGGGGTTTCTTAAAATCGCTTTTTCCAAAGAACCGTTAGCATCTACGAGCTGCAGAACCTACAAGCTGAATGAGACCGCCGGGGTAACTAGTTTTAGAATGTGACTGGAATTTTTTCTTTCTCCCTCCCCCGCGCCAAGCGGTCACCCAGACTCAGGCAAAACATCTCAAGAGCCAGAGAACGTACTCTGCTCTGTGTTCCGAGGGAGGGGCGGGAGCTTTCCTCGGAAATCCCCGAGTGGGGGGAGCGCAGGTGCAGGAAAGGCGGGGGGGGGGGGAATGGGGGGGTGCTTACCTGAAAGACCTCTCTTTCCAAGAAGCAGGGCCACGCATTCTGATCTCTTTGGCAACACCTGCTGTGAGCTCGGTGAGACTAAGCGAGACAGAAACAGCCAGGGAGGCAGCCTCTCCCAGGCCTTCAGTGCAGAGCTGGTTTCTAATTCCAGCCGTTGGACGCTACCCGGAAACTCACGACTGCCACTGTCTCACTGTTTCCCTAAACAGAACAGCACCCTGGCCCCTGGTGGCATTCGGTGAACCGCTCGGTGGGCTGCATATGGCAAAGACATAGCCACACACGGTGCATCCACACATGGCAAAAACAACACACATGTGCACAAACCACAAGAGCGACCCCCAGGACGGACCTTGTTAGTCACCGCTGCAGAGCTGCACCGAGGACGGCCTCTCCCAGCGTCCTGGTCGACGAAGGACTCGGAGATGAAAGCATGGGGGGTGGGTCTTAGGTGGCTCCAGGAGACACATCTGCGTAGACCAGGCCTGGGAGCAGGGGTGAGCTGGGGGCACTGCTGGGTAAGTGCACACAGGCCATGCTGAGGGGAGCCCCACGTCAGCCTCGTGTACTGCTGTGGGGAGCGACTCAGCCCACCCCATCAGGTGTCCTCCCACTGTCTCCTGACACCACCCCACGCTGGGAGGTCCCAAGACAATGGGTGCCCGGGATGCTCTGCTAGGTGCCGACGTCCATCCCGTCCATGACCGAATGGCCCAAGACCCTCAGATCTGCAATTCACCATGCCCCTCCACTCACCCTTCCCAGGTGGCCCTCGGACACCCCGGCATCTTTCAATAGTCACCCAGGCCGACGCAGTGCTGATGGGACCGCCATCCTGAGACAAGCTTAAAGGCTCATTTCTAATGAGAGCAGGTAAGTGTTGTCTTATAGTTTCCACCATCCCAAAGGAGAATCAGAAAAGATGGAAACGGTTTGCATGAACGCCGCAACGCAGCCCCCCGGGATTTCCACCGACGTTCCCCAACAGGAACCCAGCAAATCATCTTAATAGTACTTAGCCAGTGTTCTAATGTTGGAGGCAGGAGCGAGCTCCTGCAAGAATGGGTGCTGATTTGGTGAGCATCCTGTTGAGGTGTCACTGTATTACTCCAAACCAGTGGTGACAACGGAGGGAGGGAAGACAGAAGCTCAGGGACCCCGAACCAGAAGGCAGAGGCCAGAGGTGGGGGCACTGGCCAGAGGAGGCACAGAACCATTACAGAACAGAAGGGGAGCCGCCCTCCCCCACTGTGGGACTGTAGCTGAGGTTCCAGCCGACTGCACATGGCCACAGGAAATGGCCCAGGCGCGGCCATTAGGGGAGAATAGCTACGAATCCAATCGCACAGCCCGGGAGATGCTGGCTTATTTTCGGAGACAATTACCCAGTTAGTACAGAGCTGAAACTGAGCTTTCAGGCAGCAATCTTGGCATCAGGGATCATCTGATCCCAAGCCTGAGAGGTGGGGTAGCTGTCACCCTGCGCTGCCTGAGAGAGGAGGAGGGGGGAAGAGAGAGAGAAAGTGTGTATGTGTGTGAGGTGAGATAGAGAGAGACAAACAGAGATGACAGACAGACAGACACTAGTGAACCCAAGGGCAGAGACTGCCCGGGAATGCAGGGGCCCTAAATTAACACTGAATCATATTCAGCCCACAATCAAGCACTCAAAGGAGGTTAATAACTGTTGGAAGCTGTAAACCCAATTTTTAAATTATTCTTAAGTTCAAAAGACTGAGACCCATCAAGCAGAGTAAATAAACCCACACACCTACCATCCAGCCTCGAGCGCCCCGAGGAACATTCCTCCTATTTCATTCCTCACACAGCAGCACTGTGCTAGTTCTGGAAGGGAGTTGTAGGGGGCGGTTCTCCAGGCCCAAAAGCTGGCGTGGCTCCTGAGCACCCGAAATAGACAGTAATTGGCCCCCGGCTACCCCACCTCTTGGGGTTCTGGTTGGATATCCACAGTCACTGTCCAGCTCTCCCACTAACCAATGGCATAAGCTTGGGTGAAATACACTCCGCACCTCGGTTTCCTCACCTGACAGTACCCCCCCCCCCCCCCGCACAGAGCTATGGAGGGCTCAGTGAGGCAGCCCAGGTGGGATGCAGGAGACGAGCCCTGTGCAGACAGTGTGTGTCGGTAACAGACACTTGCTATCATCACACTCTGAACATGTACAGCCACGGCTGTGCGACTGCAGATCTCTGTACGCGTGGCTCCACACAAGACTCTCAGCTGGATCTGGTTCCGGGTTTACATCCTACCTCACTCCCAAGTGCGTCTGGGGTTTTTTTTGCTACCCAGAAATGTGTGCCATGATGGATTAGGAGGAGGGTCACTGCCTTCCAAGGCAGCCACAGGACGAGCCTGCAAGCACCCCGGGGCTGCTGGGCATAGCCTCACAACTGCAGGGCGCCATTCTCTTAGGGACGCGTCACGGGCATCCGCAAGTCTGGTTTCTACCCCGTCAGACCCAGAATGAGGTTCCCTGGACTCCCGGCTCACAGCCCCATGAGAGCCCAGGTAAACCACCCCACACATTTATTTTAAAAAATCAAACATGAAGCCCGGCTGGCATGACTTCAGTGCTTGAGCACTGACCTACGAACCAGGAGGTCACAGTTCGATTCCTGATCAGGGCACATGCCTGGGCTGCAGGCTCCATCCCCAGTGTGGAGAGTGCAGGAGGCAGCCGATCAATGGTTCTCTCTCTTCATTGGTGTTTTTTTTATCTCTCTCTCCCTCTTCCTTTCTCTCTTGGATCAATAAAAAATTTTTTTTTTTTAAATTCAAACATTAAACTCTCAGGTGATTTAACTCAACCGAGAACAAGGGTGCGACACCACTTGCTCTTCCTTCTGGATTCGGGGTGGGTGGGTGGATGTCTTTTCCTCTGCAGAGAGGACCCCTCACCTTTCCCTCGTTGTGGGTATACAACAATGTGAATATAGTTAACACTCCGGAACTATACCCTCAGAACTGTCGATAGGATAAATTTTATATGATGTGTATTTTGCCACAGTTAAAAATTTAAAATGAAAAAGGCCTCAATGAATCTCCTTGACCTGACCTCAGCCCCAGTTTCTGCTTTGGGGATGGTTCTGGAGGAGAAACTGAGGCAAGAATAAAAATGTGACTCGTTCCCTGACCCGCTCAGCCTAGAGGCCCTAGGACAAGTCATTCACATCACAGGATGAACCACTGAGCTCCACACCCTCCTCCTGCCCAGCTCCCGGGACACTGGCAACCTGGGCCCAAGGACTTTTGACGTTCAGGGTCCTCCTGTTCCTCCCCAACATCACTCTCCCCTTTGCCAGCATACGAGGTGACCGTACCCGGATCCTCCCAGCCCTGGGCCACATCTGCCTTCCACCAAAGCGGAAGTGCAATTTCATGTTTCCAAGGGCAGGGCATAGATAAATCAGACCAGATATGAGGACGCACAGCATGAGTACTCAAAGGAACCTGTGAAAACTCTGCCACGACTGAATCAGAAGGCTCTACAATCCAAGCATGTCAAACTCATGGCCAGCGGGCCACATGCCTTGTTTAAACGAGGCCTGGCAGCCTCGAGTGTGACATGCTAGCATCTCAGGCATGCGCAGCAGACAAAATGCCACGAACTGCAAAGCAGAGGGAGGCGCATTTGTCCTGGGGTCGATGGAGGAGCTGGGAAGGGAGAGAACACTGGCTTGGCCACCTCCTCCAATGATGTTGCTGCTGCTGCTGCAGGTGTGCTGGCTTCAGGCAGTAAGACACCCCATCACATGCTCTGTTAGTGACATTGACCCCCAAAATGCCTATAGCTCAATGATGTGACTCAACCCTCATAGGCCAGGCTGGGCACGGGAGAGACAACAGACCAGGGAGGCAGTTGGATATATAAGCGACTGGGAGCCATGCACGTTGGCAGAATCAGGGAAAACAAAGGGACGGGGGTGGGCAGAGTCCATGCGTCCCCCACCACGAATCCTCTAACAAATTCCCTTTCTGAGTCTGAAGTGGTTTCTTCGGCTACAAAGCAGGCCCTTGACTGATAGTATCAGCAAGAACGAAGCCCTTCTTAACTCGCCCTTGAGCCACGAGGCACTTAGCTGCTGAAATCTCGGCTGCTTGTTCACTTCAAATTTTGAGCTCCTTTGGAAAAATAGGGATTGGCTAATAAGCAATCAGATTAACTAGCAGAAATGCACTCTAAGGACTAAACGTCTCATCTGCCCTCCAGCCTGCAACAAATCCCCGTGTTTTTCCAATCAGAATTATGTAAGGGAAGCCCACAGCTGGAAATGCGCTCAGCTCAGAGAGCGGCAGGCCGGCGCTCCAGCCCACGGAGCGGGTCAGACAAGACGTCTGCGCCTAATGTTCTTCCCAGGACTCACTCCAGAGCACGGGTGGTGGGATGACTCTCAGATGGGCTGGGTGCTCCTTGTTGGAGGAGGTGATGATGTGGGCACCAGGCAGCCCGGGTTCATCAGAAAACCAGCAGCTGCCTCCACGAGGCAGAGCACTGCCCATGCCTCTCTCTTCCATTTCCAGGACAAACCCTCGCCAAAGGGCCAGCAGGGTCCGATGAGTCCCCATGCAGGTCGGGAGCGGACATTTAGGCCCAACAGCCATGAACTCATTTGTGTTAAATTTCCAGGCCAATCTATATATATAAAAGCCTAGGCAACCATTCAACAGTTCAACAGGTAGCTATGAGGCGCACTGACCACCAGGGGGCAGATGCTCAATGCACAGGCATGGAAACATAGAACAGACTGATGAATATCAGAGGGAACGGGGGAGAGGGGAGAGTGGGAAGAGATTAACCGAAGATCTTATATGCACACTACAGCCCGGCGCATGGATTAGTGAGGTCCCTAGGCCTGGCCTGCAGGGGTCAGGCTGAAACCAGAAGTCCAACATCCCCCAAGGGGTCCCGGATTACGAGAGGGTGCAGGCCAGGCCGAGGAACCCCACTGGTGCATGAATCTGTGCACCAGGCCTCTAGTCAATAAGGCCTAAAATCCAGTTTTCTATTCCTTATGAATAAGGGAACCAGGGCAGCTGGGAAGGTCTTTGAAAAAAATCATCTGCTACTTTAGAAGGGACCTCACCTAAGTCAGAGATTTGCCAAAGAATAATTTTGTAGGAAGTGAACCCTATTTTGATTTGAGATGCTTCACAAGAAGGTCCTACTGTGGCCAGAGGGGTAGGGGAAGTGAGGGGCTCTGCACACACTATTCTTCACCCCAGGGCTCACCCACCTGACCATGCCACTCAAGATCAGAGCACACCCTAATTTTAGGGACCTCAGAGATCCAAAGAAGTCAGCTGGCACAATTCCCCACCACATTCAACACATGCATGGGGCAGCATTCCTGTACCTGGCACAGTATATATGTTGTTTCTAATACCTTTGACAGCTCTAGGCAGTGCGTGCTCGTATTCCCATCATGGATGAGGAAAACGAGGCAGAGAAACTATTGTAATTCCAACAGGTGGCCTGGCACTGTAGCCTCATCCCGCCCCAATCCTTTTTAGAAAGGGGATTGTTTATGGGGGCTTATGCATGTTTGCTCAGTCCTGAGTAAAGAATTACATAAAAGCACTCCTTCCAGAGTACTACACCTCAACACTTCTTATAACAGAGAAGGTGTGCAACCTGCCATTTGTCACACTGCTAACAGGCAAGGGAGCTGGGCTTTAGACTAGGCTCTGTGCCTCCAAAGCCCGTGTACCTTCCACCCAACCTCACTGCTTCCCTCCCCGGAATCCTCAGGCCGCTGCCCAGGTCTCAGGGGGATGCTGAGGAGACCGGTTAGCCCCCTCCACGCACCCATTTTCCACAGCAAATGGACACGTGCTTAGCGCACAGTCCGCTGTTTCACAACATTTCTGAGCTTTGTCCATGCAAACAGTAAGCAGCTGCTGCATCATTCCACATCATCGCAGCAGATTTCCAGCGACGACGTCAACAGGGCAGAGCCTGTGTGCCAATTTTTTTCATCTTTGATCCGCCGTTGACAAAACAAATGTTTGGACAGCAAGCACGGCCAACTTGGTGACCCTGCTACTAAAACAACACTTGCTTTTTACCTGTTGAGATTAGGTTGAAGGATGGCAAAGGGGAGCAGGAGCCCAAGGCCATCCCTTCCACTCCCATGAGACACCACGCTCAGGTTTGCCTGCACATGCCTCCCCAAACTGGCTCTGCGATGTCCCTGCTACCCTCATCCACAGAGCCACGCACACGGGGCAAGCCGAGGAGCTTTCCCAGACACAGGAGAAAAGAAGGAAGGAAGCAAATGTGAAAACCATCAACTAAGAAGCAGGCTGAAATACGGTCCAAGGAACCAAGGGAAGGGAACACATGCAGTACAGTTTCAGACTAAACGATGATGTCCGCACACCCCACAGGTCATGTGACGGCAGCAGATTGACATCATGTGGGCATACGATGGCTGGAAAACGTAAGGATGGAGGGGGCGCCTGGCTCCAAATGATGTGGACAGATGTTGACTGAGTGTTTATTCCCATTTTCTTGCACGTGGTTCACGGGAGGTGATGAGCATTCGCGGGAGGAGAGTTCCACCTGCATCTCATATGGCCGACGTCTACGAAAGGCAACAGACAAGGCAGAGCCGCGAACCTACTTCAAACTGGCCCCTGAGAGTCTTTGTGGAAACAAACGCGACACCCACTGCCAACACGCACGCTGCCCCGGACGACAGGGTCCCAGCCGCGCCCCACGCGCGGCCTCCTTTGCACTTGTCTCCTGGCTTCGGTGCATGCTGTTCCCTCCATGGCAGCTGCCCTTCCTGCTGGCCTCCGTGCCCCCTGGCGACCCTGTGTGGGCCATCCGCCTGAGCAGCACTCCTGGAGCTCAGCTTCCGAGGGGCCTCCTCTCCGCGGAGCCAGACCCCCACGGCCCCGGGCGGACGGTCACTCTGTCCTGCCACTGTTTACCCTTTGTCTCCTGCACCCAGGCTAAGTGGGCGCCTTGCAGTGGGGCTCCTGTCTGCTGTCCCCCAGTTCCTGGCATGGGCAGCAATCAAAGCAATTTGCTGAATGATGGGACACTGGAAGGGAGAAATGCATGGCGGGGCGTTGGGGGGGCGGGGGGTGTCACTAATGCCAATGGGAATGCAAACGAATTCACACAAAACAGACAATTTATCTTTTCGGACTTGTGAATAAAAGGTTTTGTTTTTTTGTTTCATTTTTAAATATATTTCCATTGATTTCCGAGAGGGAGGGAGAGGGAGAGAGAGAGATAGAAACATCACGCCCCCCACTGGGCATTCGAACCCGCAACTTGGGCATGTGCCCTGACCCAGAATCAGACCATGAGCTCCTGGTCCACACAGGTCAACGCTCAACCACTGAGCCACGCCAGCCGGGCTCTACAAAGGCTTTTGAAATCTCTCACTGGCTATATATGCAAGGATCACAGAATCCGGGCGCGTGGCCCTGTGTCCCACTAACGCAGGAAACACGTGTCTGCTTTGCACCACATCGGACACATCGCTGATGCTCCGTTACCCTGGCAGACGTTTCTCCCTCAAGAGCCATAAACTGCACGCCTGCTTTTCTGCCGGAGAAAAACAGTACACAGATCCCAGCAGAGATTTCTTCTTTCCGCTGCTTCAGCTTTCTCCCACTCATCATCTCCAGCCACGAGAAGAAACCTGGGAGCTGGGGCTTCAGACCCAGGGCAGGGCACTTCCGTCCTTGGGGGAAGGGCACGTCACCGTCTCCTAAAAGGCACAGCCTTCGTGGAGGGCATCGGACTCACTCTAACTCCCGAGGGTGTCTAGCAAGTCCTGGCACGCAGTGGATGCTCCAAATATTTCATCATTGGTCTTCGGCCAGCACAAACCCAGTGTCGGCTGCACGCCTTCGCTGTCCAGGCCTCAACTCCTTCCCACCGAAATTCCCATCAGACAGAACGGGGTAATGTCCTTTTTAAATTTTTTTTTAATATATTTTTATTGATTTCAGAGAGGAAGGGAGAGGCTGAGAGAGAGAGAGAGAAACAACCATGACGAGAGAGAATCCTTTACTGGTTGCCTCCTGCACACCCCCTACTGGCATGTGCCCTGACTGGGCATCAAACCGTGACCTCCTGGTTCATAGGTCGGCACTCAACCACTGAGCCATGCTGGCCAGCGGGCGATGTACGTTTTAGACGCCACCTGAAAACGAATGGTGTCAACCAGTCTTATTACTAGAGTCATAAAGCGAAGGTCTGACCTCCGTGGGGGGACAGTCATGCAGGTGCAAGAGCGCCACGCCACGGTGAAGGAGGAAACTGGCTGTGAGAATTCTGAGCCATCTTTTCTTCCTCCGGCATAAAAAATTCACAGGCTGGGCAGCGGCATGGCAACGCCTCACCTCGCTGTGATGGTGCGAAGGAAACTCTATCCTGCGCGACTGGACAGGGAAGACGGTTTCTCCTACTGAGCACGGTTGTCCACTTCAAAGGCCGTCCGCGCCCACATTCCAGCCCCTTCCCGGCATCCCTCTGGAGAAAGCCAGAAAGAAAAAGAGTACTGCTCCTCCCAACCACCTGCAGGCCCTTCACCCATCAATGACACGCACGTCCCCCTTTCCCCATCCCCCACCCAAACCCGCGAGGACGGAAAACAGTGACGCCACGTTGTCACCACCATGACTCTGACCTTTAAATGTTTAACCCAGGATCTATTCCTTAAAGGCCAGATAAACAGACAGATAACCACACGAGTCACAATATCCCCACAGAGAAATAACTCAATTAAATATTTAATGGCCTTCGGTTGCTTTGAGGCCCTGTTTATACCAGGCCTGGGTGGCACAGGCCGTGGTCTCCTGAGTGAAGAAGGGAAGAGGCCCCAGGAGGAAGAGGGGCTCAGGGGAGGCAGGGCAACCGGCCCTAACCCTGGAGCTGGGAAGCCAGGCCCGGGGACGGGAAGACGGTGCACCCAGCACGGTGGTACTGCCCTGGTCATGTGGAGGCAGAGGCCCTGACCTCTCCCAGAGAAATCCCCGTTAGCTCTTGGAGAGGCACCAACATCCTTAAGTGCATTCTTGGTACCAAAATGCACGTTTCAGGTTTGGGCTGGATTTTATTTCTCTGAGTGATGTGCTACCTGGAGCTGGCTTTACTGTCTTAGCTAAGAAGACCCTCCTCACCGATGTGGCTCAGTGGCTGGAGGTCACAGCTCAATCTTGGTCAGGGCACACACCTGGGTTTTGGGCTCGATCCCCAGTAGGGGGTGTGCAGGAGGTAGCAGATCAATGATTCTCTCTTATCACTGATGTTTCTATCTCTCCTTCTCCCTTCCTCTCAAATAGAAATCAATAAGCTATTTTTAAAAAAGGAGAAGAAGAAGCCCCTCCCCAACGAGATTTGCCTCACTAAGGCAAGGTCAGAGTTCAGACAATCCCACCCTATAACAATTCAGCCTACTTGCTGCTATGGGTCCTTCCAGGAGCTGAAGTCGTGGGGACTAGAGGAAGCACTGGGTGACAGCTAATCCGGAGAACAGTTTCATTTGAAGGATTCCAACAATAAAAGGACTTCCCAAGCTGCTCAATTAAGCTGTTTTGGGGTATGGCTATCCTACTGAAAATGCGGAGTATGGCTATCCTACTAAAAATGCAGGGTATGGCTATCCTACTGAAAATGTTTAATTGCAACACTCTGTGCTGTCCTCTGAACTCCCACAAATAATTCATCTTTCTTAAGACCACAGCAGACTATGGTATGTGCCTTCATGTCCCTATATCTACACTTCACTTGTCATATTCCCCAGGTATTTCCCATCAAGGTAACGATCCCATCAGCTTTGTTAGCAACACTGAAAGGCTAAAATTATTACGAAATGCGACCCGGCTCAATTTTGTGAACACCACGTTTTCTTTTTACCAAATATAAGTAAATCTGGCTCCCAAAATAGTTGGGTGCCCCAAATCTCTGCCAAAACTCTGGCCCCAAAGAGTGAAACTTATCAAATTAACCACCCGATAGAAGCATTTGCCTTAAAGCAAAACAAGAAGAGTCTGCCCCGGGTGGCTCAGCTGGTGGGAGTGTCGTGCTTCACACCAAAAGGCTGTGGGTTTGATGCCCAGTCAGGGCACATACCTAGGTTACGGTTTCGATGCCATGTTGGGGCACACACGGGGGATAACCGATCTATGTTTCTCTCTCTTCCCCCGCCCTCAAACCAATAGAAACGTATACTCAAGTGAGAATTTTTTTTAAAAGAAAGCACCTAAAACTCAGAAGCACCTTCTAAAATAAGTTGCTATGTGGCCCTTCCCTGGAAACTAGGAAAATGGGTTCCTCTCCTTGTCAGTCACGAGAGCCATCAACCATGGCTTCCTCTGGGTGAACCGAGCAGTGCTGGTTAAACCAGCTTCAAAGAAGCGAGGAGATCTCCTCACAATCCCCACTTCACCATGCTAGCCAGCACTCAGGCACACATTCAAGAAGGCCTGTCACCGTGCAAAGACCTGCACAGGCAAAGGAAGGACAAGCCAGGCCCTGCTCTCAGGACGGACTGGGTCACAGCGTGGAGGAGAAAGGAGTGCGTGCAACTATGTCCCAGGAGCTACACAGGGGCTCCCAACCACACTGTGTGCAGGTGGCGAGAGAGCGAGCACCATCTTTCTGAGCAGGGCTGGGCCATTATTGGCATATGGTCCGCCCAGGGTTTCAAAGGAGGAGTGTTGAGGGCATGGACCAAAGTTCAGAGAGAAGGCGACCGCAAGCAGTCCAGACTCAGGTGGTGGCGTGATGGAGAAAGAGAAAGGAAGGAATGGGTAGAGGAGAACAGCAGGGAGCAGCATCTCTTCAGCTTGAGAGCCTGGGAGTGATCAGTGAGGCAGGACTAGGAACCAAAGGTTAGTCTGACATTTGAGGTCCAGGTGACCTCAACTGGGAGCTTCATGAACAAACATGGGAGTGAAGAAGCGGCAGTTTGGTTTGGCTGAGTCTCGGGTGCCATCCGGAGGCCCGAGGCCCGAATATCCCTGAACTGCGCCAGGAACGCTGACGGTGCTGAAATAAATGTCTCCTCAGATGATCGAAGACCAACCAGCAGACAGCAGGAGGAGGGAACTGGAAGCTGACCCAAAGAGGTGTGCTTGCCCAGAGCAGGGAGGTGTGGGCACGGGGATGAGTGAGGCCTGCACAGAGCTCTTTCCTGCCCTCCACATCTCCCATAGCAGATGCCTGGCAAACGCCTGGAAATGTCCTGCTGCTCAGATCATTGTGTTTGTTTCATAGATGGATGCTATAAACGACGTGCGCACATCTTCCCAGCTACAGACAGCAGCACGCAGCCCCAATCTGTCAGGGCCGGGCGTGTGGAGTTCAGATCCAAATATGCAAATGATCCCCGAGCAGGGAAATGGTTCTCTGGGCAGGGCTTTGGGCTTGGGAGCCGAAAGGAAGAATGAATGAGAAGGTACTGTATAAATGTTTGTCTTTTTTAAATATCTATTTTTTTATTGATTTCAGAGAGGAACGGAGAGGGAGTGATAGAAACATGTATGATGAGAGAGAATCACTGATCATCTGCCTCCTGCACGCCCCCTACTAGGGATCGAGCCCAAAACCCGGGCATCTGCCTTGACCGGGAATCGAACCGTGACTTCATGGTTCATAGGCGGATGGGTCAACCACTGAGCCATAATTGCTGGGCAACAGTTGTCATCTTTGTTGGGCAGAACCAGACTCATGTCCGGCCTCTGCCACCCACTAGTTTCGGGATCCCGGAAAGGATTTTTCTGAGCCTCAGTGTGCTCATCTTTAAAGTGGGCCTCTTTTCTGGCCTCAGAGATGAATCACGGGACAATACACTGTGGAGTGTAAAAGATTTCTTGGTAAGTCATAGAATCCTCCTAATCTTTGCACTGAACCTATCACAAAAAATTCTGACTCATTCTTACAGGCAGAATTCCCATCCAGACAAATGAGTGCGTGGCTGAGGACGTCAGGATAACAAAAGCTGAAACTTTAGACAGGCCAGCACGTTCAGACACAGGCTCTCATGGCTGGCGAGGCCACTGTCCCCCCCAGAGGCAGCCCAGTCTGGTTCTGGCTAAGATGCCCCATCAAGGCATCCACCACATAAGAAACTGCAGCTCTGGGGTCCTTGTGAAGGGGTTTCAGCTGCAAATGCAAATTCTGCCACACTGCCTTCTTTAAACACACCTCGGCCCTCTCATTTCTCGATGAACAGACTGCAGGTCGGGAAGGCTACCCGTCCATAGTCATGAGCAAACCCTCACGCACAGCAATGTGTTCGTCCCAAGAAATCCAGGCGGCAGGATTCTATCTGGGCAATGTCCCCACCGCCTCCCTGCGCCTCCCAGCTGGCTCACAGAGTCAACTTTCTAGTCTGTGACTCTAGCTTGAGCATAATAGGCACCTACTATGTGCAGAGCCTGGTAGCGACAGGAAGCGAGGGGCTGGGATTCAAACCATAGTATGACTCCAGGGCCAGGTCTCTGAAGCCTGGCCCCGCGCTGACAAGGGAGATGATGACAATGAAAGAAGACACCCGGCAAAAGGAAGACCAGAGCGCACCTGAAGGGCGACGGAGAGCACACTGTGTCGGTGGGTCTTCCAGGAGCAGGGCTATGTCTCACCATGCAGAGCCATTCCGGTGTTTCTGCAGGTCTTCTCTGGGGAACACGGGCTTGCACAGAGCGGGCTGGGCTCTTAGGAACACGGCCTTGCACAGCGCGGGCTGGTCCACCCCACTGGCAGCTTCTCAGGCACCTTTTCTGCCAGGACGATTGATCCCAAGTCAAGGTGGCCCCCGTGTGAAGGACCTTGAGAAGCATCACATCCAGAAACGAGCAATCGCAGAGCAGCAGGTGGGGACCCAGCGAGGCTTTATCTCCTGAGGCTGTTTGTTGGAAGGTGCTCCCTCTGCCCTTGGAAAGGAGGCGACGAGACAAACTTGGTCATGGGATGCGGTTAGAAATGACCCAAACTCAGCGAGGACAGATCAGAGGTCCCTGCAGGCTCTGTCTGGGACACCTGGTTGTACTTTCTTCCCCGGGGCGTGGCCCAGTCACTGCTCCAGGAGCCGGGAGAGACAGAAAGCGAGGGGCGCATCTCCATGGTGACGGTCGCAGGGTCGGAGGTACACCATCTTGGCACTAAGAAAGGTCTCCGGAGGCATCTTCCGGTCACTGCGGCTGCCGAGCCAGCCGTTTGCTCCGTCCGGGCCGGGCTGGGCCGGGCCTGCACCCACACCCACGGGCTGGAAGTGAGGCTGTGCAGGATGCTGCTTCACCTACAGTGCTGTGCACAGTCCCCATCACCGGGAAGCAGCGGCCGGGTCCACACCAACGTGCGCAGAGAAACCTCCCAGGGCCTCTAAAGGCTGCCGCCGGGTTCTCAGAGGAGAAAGGGAGGCTGTGCTTACCTTCCACTTCCCGGCCTCAGACCCTGGAGTCTCCATGGTGCCCGCGGGCTGTCTGAAGACCTGGGGCATCTTACCAAACCTACAACTGAACCTCAGTGGTCTCGAGTAGGCACTGGAAAGATGAGGGCTGGCTATCAGGGAGACATCAGAGCTTAATCACTCCATCTGCTAACACTTACTGAGCACCACTGCATGCATTAGACACGTAACGCCTCCCTTTTCCACAACCCCCGGCTTTATCAATGAGGACCTGAGGCTCACAGAGGTTAAGTCTCTTATCCAAGGTCCACAACGAGAATATTGGGGGGAGCGTGGGGGAAGAGTGGTGGATACAGGATTCAAAGCAGGACAATCAGATTCCAAACCCCCATTCTCAACTCCTCCTCCACAACACAGAACCACAGCCAAGGGGAAGGGGGCATGGGACCAGAAAAACAGAGGCGCACACCAGGGAAAATTCGTGAAGAGGGAAGGCTGGGGTCAGAGGCTGAGCAGCACCACGGGCCCCAGGGACCATTGTGTGGGGTGTGATGGATGGAGAGGCAGGTCAGGGAGGAGGGCGGGCGGCCTGAGGTGCCAGCCTGGGTTGTGTAACCTTCCGAGGGCAATAAGTAGGGAGCCAGGGAAAGACGCACAGGGGAGCAGCGGGAACCACACTTGGGGAAGAAAATGGGGACAATGGCATTTCCTATGGCTAGAGCTTGCCTGCGGAGAGAACACTGGCCATGATGGAAAGCACAGGACAGCTCACTCAAAGGAGCAGAAGCTCAAGGCTTGGTGGGAGAATCGGGGGCCAGGAGGAGGGTGCCATCACCGTCTGCAAGTCTGAACCTCAAGCAGCCGCCTCGCCACTCCTGGTCTCACTCTCAGATCCTGTTCCCCGGAACACGGTGCCAATTATCTCTTCCAATTAAACCGCAGCCACAGGATACGAAGTCCAATGACACACACCAGCAGCAGGAGGCTGCCAGGCCTCGGGCTGGCATTTATGAGCCCGATGAGCAGGAAGGCTCGCCTCCTGCTCCCCACAGCTAACTCACCAAGGAAGCTGAAACTGCTGGTGAGCCCTGCGGGGCCTCCGTCTGACCCCCCGAGGCCCCCACGACAGGACAGGGCTCGGGCGAAGGGCAGGCAACACCAAGGGCAGAGCCCGGAGAAGCCATGGCTCCCTCCGCTCCAAGTCCACTGTCCTGTACAACAGGCTTTCGGACGCCACAGTCAATGCGCCAACTCCGCAGGGGGTTCCTCCCCCACGGGTGAGGGCACAGAAGATCCAGCTTACAGGCATGTTATTAGCTAACAGCTTCCACTGACTGTCTACAATGCGCAAGAAACTGTGAGAAGCATCCTATCCTATAATACGCAAATGGACCCTAACAGCAGAACAACTGGGAATCACTGGTCACTATGACACATACTGACCACCAGGGGGCAGATGCTCAATGCAGGAGCTGCCCCTGGTGGTCAGGGCACTCCTACAGGGGGAGCTCTGCTCAGCCACAAGCCAGGCTGATGGCTGCCAGCACAGCGGTGGTGGTGGGAGCCTCTCCCGCCTCCTCAACAGCACTAAGGATGTCCAACTGCAGCTTAGGCCTGCTCCCCGCTGGCAAGTGGACATCCCCCAAGGGCCCCTGGGCTGCCAGAGGGATGTCTGACTGCCAGCTTAGGCCTAAGCCAGCAGGTGGACATCCCCCAAGGGTTCCCAGACTGCGAGAGGGCATAAGCCAGGCTGAGGGACCCCCCTGAGAACACAAATTTTTGTGCACCGGCCTCTAGTTTTATATAATTTCATTTAATTCCCACAGCAACCCTCTGAGTCGAGTCGTATGTTACCCACCTCCCCATTGTACAGATGGGGTGATTGAGGCTAAGGGAAATTTGTCATAGGTGGGTAAATCTAGGATTCAACCCCAAATGGTGTCTGGCTCCAAAGTCTGTACCTGAAGAGTCACTGCCCCACGGCACACTCAGAAAGCAACACGCGTGGGTTTTATGTAATCCTAGTCCATCTGCAGGAAAACATCCTTCACCAAGGAGGTCCCTGGGCAAGAAGGGCAGTGAACTGGTAATGAGCTCACATATCTGGCCCAGGCCTGTGCTCTGTGCATACATTAATTCATTGTAATTCTTCCAATGACACCATCATCTCCCCATTTTACTGATAAGGAAACTGAGACTCAGGAAGACAGATCTGGGTGCTTCGCTCTAAGGGAACCTGACTCTAATGCCTCCAGATCTGGACACTGAACTACTCTCCCTAAAAGAGACCCAAGAAGAAGTCCCCACATTGCGGGTGGCTGAGCCAGCCAAGCACCTCTGACATCTGTGGCCTCCCACCCTGGTGGAGGGTAAGCTGGCACTGTCTCCACCCCTGCACACAGAGAGACACCACCTGCTCACGAGCGGTCCTTTCTCCCAGACACCGCACAGCAGGCCTCCCCTGTGCCCTGCAAAAACAAGGGGTCTCCCTAAGCAAATTACCCGAACGACTAAAATGCCCCCGTTCTGAGCAGTCACGGTTTTCGTCTTCAGCATTGTAACTGCAGTCCTTTAAAACACACTGCGCATGCTATGCCTTCTTACACAGAGCCCCCAACCCGGTGGGGTCAGCTCACTCTTCCCAGAGCTGCCTGGGTGAGACCGGCGAGGGGAGGCCACGCTTACTGCCTGCCAAGGCCTGTCTGAGGCCTCCCCCAAACACACGCCTCTTCTGCTCCAAGGAACGCGATCCCTCCTTTAACTGCTTACAACCGCAGGATCACACACATTTAATAAACACTCAAGACTCTGGCCAGAGAGGAGGTCACCGCCCGCTCCGCAGAGAGACCACTTTCAAAGGTGAGCCGTTTACTCTGGGCCCAAAGGGGCCGTGGACCCGAAGGCCCCACCTAACTCCATCCGAGGCTGTTGGGTTCAACGGGAAGTGATCACCAGTCAGCAAGGCCACCAGCAGACACGGGAGCCCCGTTTCACGGACGGCTGTCGCCCCGACAGGAGTAAAGGCGACATGGGGTTAGAGCGGGAACAGAGGGAGCGAATTAAAGAAGAGAAAGGTTGGGAGGGAAAGACGACGAGAGAGGCCACTAAGGTTATTTTTCATTATTTTCATGTACAAAGATCTCACACATATGATATCAATTCTCGCAGCAATTCTACGGGAGAGGGACACACCGTGACGGGTCTCCTTGGTTCACAAACATTGGGAGTGAGATTCAGAGAGTCAGCCCGATGCCAGGTGGTGCAGACACTGCTCCACAGCGGGGCCCACAGACCAGCAGCAGGGCCTGGGACCCCACTCCGGCCTCCTGCGTCGCAGCCTCACAGCCCCCATTTCAAATGGACAAACACTGACTGGTCTACTGCATATAGGTTTGGGGTCAGAAAAATCTGGGTCCCACTTGCCATGGGACCTGAGCATGCTGGGAAGCCCGACAGGCTGCACACTCGTCTGTGACTCCTTACGTACAGGGTAGTTGTAAGGAGGACACAAAATAATGTGTCCAAAGCATTTAGCATAGACTCCGATGGCGAAAAAAGAAAATCACCAGCTGGCTCTGCCATGGTCAACGCCCACAGCTAGGACCCAGGCCACAGGTGCGCCTCTCGCGACTTGCGTCATCCTGGGAACCTGCTTGGCATGTCGCAATGCTCACTGCCCACCTCCGTGCTCTTGAATACACAATGTCACTGCGTCACCACCAAGACAGAGCCGCCAACCACACTCAGAGCCGAAGACACACAGGGATCAGAGAAGGAGAAGAGTGACTCATGAGGGCTTAAACATTTCACCAGCCAGCGCCCCAAGGCTCCGCCCTGGAGCCCAAGGCACCGCACACCCCTGGGTGCAGCGAACAGAGACAAGGAAGCTGGGGACAGGGACGGACCGGCTCCTCTGGACTCTGCCCAGGCAGGCTTCCCGAGCGGAAGGCCCCTGAGAACACACAGGCCAAAGGTCACCACCTTGACCCAAGCATCTCCCCAGGGATGTGAAATGGATGTTATGCCCACAGCGAGCAAACAGCACACGGATTTCACCACAGTGAGCCCTGCGGAAGGGCACGTACACCTGCAAGGCAAGGGCAGGTCCGCACGCCAAGGCCCAACGCCTCTGCAGAGGTCGGATCTGGTCCTGGCCAGCCTGCCACTGTCCTTCTCGTGACCCTGCTGTCCTTCTGTGCCTCCCCAAGCACCAGGCCTCGAGTCCCGGTCAACGCACGGTTCCCCATACTGTCCACTTTGCCCCCAAAGCCACCCCCACTCAGGTTCTGATCATGAAATCCCTCAGGCCGGGCAGTTTCTGTCTCTTCACAGCTCAAACCGTCAGAATCACCCTCTCAGTTGACCTCCGACCCCACTGTGCCCGCTGGTGACTATTCTGCTTAGAGAACAAACCTCAGGTCCTCCAAAAGGGGGGGGGGGGGCGGGGAGCAAACTGAGGTTCCCATCACTGCCCCCTCTCCCCGCAGTCTTCTGTTGCAGACGTGGCGTTTGCTGGCAGCACTGTCTGTCTGGTTTGACTTTGACAGAAAGCAAACAGGAGAGGCAAAGAGCAGGGGTCTCCACATAACCACAGGCGAACTTCAGCGCAAAGAAGACGCATCTCCCTGCAAACCGGAAACTTCTCCAACCAAACGGTCACCGTCAGCTGAGGAGCCAAACCCTTCATAAAACTCTCGCTGGGCAAACCCTCCTGGGAACTCTGCGTAGGCACAGCATCTAGAAGCTGGTTTGTCAGTCACAGGAGAAAAGCCATTCTGGTGACTACTGCGCAGTCCAACCCTCTTTGTGACCACGAGCTGTGCTCAGCAGCCCTGCACCCCCCTGGGCCCAGGACGCGGCTCCCGCTCCGATTTCAAAAATGAACATCTGTCCACTCTCAGTGGGCAGCTATTGACCACAATGATGTTTGGTGATTTTAATTCAACGCAGTGTAAAGTGCGGATGGTGCTCCCAGAGAGATTCCCCCAAAAGATCAGGGCAGTGGCTGCACTGAGGGAGCCAGGGGCATTAGCTCCCAAGATTAATACAATCACTCCTCTCGCACGTCAAGCTGTGATCCAGACCCAAATTCACAGATGAACGTTTATATTAATCAACATGACAAAACGGCCACGACCTTTTCTACGGGGCCTCCTCAGAAACCTGTGGGAAGGAAGCACACGGCAGTCCCTCCTCACCCGCGGCATCATGTTCCATGGTTTCAGTTACCCGTCGTCAACCGCAGCCCAGAAACATTAAGTGGAAAGTGACCACTCCTCCTGGCCACAATTCGTAAGTTTTAAATCACACCCCGTTTCTGAATACGGCGATGAAATCTTGAGCCGCCCAGCTCCATCCGCCCAGGACCTGAATCGCCCCTATGCCCAGCACATCCACAGACGCTCCCCACCCACTAGTCACTTAGGAGCTGTCTCCACCGTCCGATTGAGTGTCACGATCGCTGTGTTCATGGTCAAGCACACCTTACGCAGCCGAACGCTGTTCCAAAGCTTACGTCATTCACCGCACCCCCTCTGGTCACATCGGCACTGCGTCATCTCCCATCATCGCAAGACGGTGAGCACAGTACAACGAGACACTTTGGGAGAGACCACGTTCACGTAACTTTTATTAAAGGATACTGCTATAATTATTATTTTATTAGTTATTAATCTCTAATAATTTATAAATTAAACTTTACCATAGGTATGTATGTGTTTGTTTTTTAAAGTATATATAGGGTTTAGTACTATTCACCATTTTAGGCATCCACGGGGCGGGGGTGGGGGAGACGTGTCTTGAAACGTATCCCCTATTTTAAAGGAGATATAGAAAGTCCCAGCCCTGGCTGGTTTGGCTCAGTGGAGAGAGTGTTGGCCTGTGGACTGAAGGTCCTGGGTTCCATTCCGGTCAAGGGGACATGCCTGGGGTTGTGGGTTCAATCCCCAGTAGGGGGCGTGCAGGAGGCAGCCTATCAATGATTCTCTCTCATCATTAATGTTTCCATCTCTCTCTCTCCCTTCCTCTCTGAAATCAATCAATATATATATATATATATATATATATATATATATATATATATATTTTTTTTTTTTTTTTTTTTAAAAAGGTCCCAGCCTGGCCAGGTAGCTCAGTTGGTTAGAGCATTGTCCCAATATGCCAAGGTTATAGGTTGGATCCCCAGTCAGGGCACATACAGAAAGCATCTTTCTCTCTTTCCGCACCGCCCTCCTTGAATCCATAAAATTTTTTTAAAGTCCCAAGTCCCTGTTTCTTTATACTTCCTCCATCATCCTCTCACACCACACTCTATCACTATTTATGAACACGAAGATATGGAGATCATTCCTTGAGGACACACCCCTTACACAAGGTGCATTCTAGCAGTCAGTGACGCCCGGGCCTGATCTGTGTGATCAGCTGCCTAGAGCAGCCAGCCTTCCCATTTCCTTGATCTAAATCCTCTTCGCCCTGTTGCTAAAAACAGCCAGCAGCCCAGGGCCCGTGCCCCTGGTATTCAAAGCCTGCTGCCTGGGTCAGCGGGAGCCACACAGGCCCGCCCCGACTTGCTGAATCAGAGCTGCATTTTACAGGACTCCAGGTGGTGCCCATGTGCATCCCAGTTTGAGAACCCCTGTTCCACGTGGTAACGAAAAGATAGCACGTGATTTAGAAAGTCCTAATGGAGTTTTTGTTTTTCCAAAATAATCAACCTTCAACTTTCTGTTTAAACAGAACAGTGAACCGTCCGTCCTCTGACTGCTTCTGCTTCCTCATCTACTAGAAGGCAACCCGTACGTTCTCCCGGGCTGTGGCAGGTCCACTCCGGTGCCCAGCTCGGAGCTGGGAACAGAAAGGAGCTCGACCCCCCACTTACTTATCCTCCAAGCATCACTTCCCTCCTCTCTTCCCTTAAACCTCACTTTGGGGTTCAAAATGATCAGAGGAAACCAAGAAACAGCAATGGAGAGAAAAGAAGGAAACGGGCAAACGCAGAGAACAAAACACACAGGACTGAGCTAGTTTAGGTCCCCCCCCCTACACACCTCCCGAAAAATAAGCAGTAGACAGTGGGTGCTCAACCACTGCTGTTGCATGGGTGTCCTGAGCTCTTAGCATCTCTGACACAACTGCCCTATTCGAGGTGGACTCAGCTTATTTCATGGCTCCCTGATTTCCACCTTATTAGGATGCTATCGTGCTTTCCATCTGGATGCTAAATTACAAGAAAGGTTATATTGTCTCAATATTCTCACCTAGCGTCCCCGTCCCCCTCCCCCTCCCCCTCCCCCAGTGTCCTCTTACACCCACCAAGTACCTGAATGAGTCTCTGAGGAAGGTAATGAACTCTAAGGTTAAAGCACAGAGGTGAGAAGATCTCTTTGCCAGACTCCTGGGACAAGGAGCAGAGTCCAAAGCAGCCTCGGACACAGGTTCCTGGGTTTAATTACAGCAACAGCCAGATTGCATGCAGCCCCCCCAGCCCCCTCTCACTAAACATGTTTGGAGACTCCCAATTCTAGGGAAATACAATGAAGGTTATTAACTCAGGCAGCTTACATCGGGAGAGTTTTCCAAAGGGCAGCCCACGTGACACGAGCAATCTGGCAGCCATGACAAATTCCGCTGGATTTGCCCGAGAGCCCTCCCTGTTCGTTTAACTGTGATCACTGAGGCCTCCTGATCCTGGCGGAGGAAACGCACCCGGCTGTCCACGCCGAGCCTGAGATCTCGCAGATCCCGCGGCTCCGAGCGTTCCTGTACAATAAGGCATATGTCAGGGCTGAGGGTTGGTTTTATGGCATAAAACCAAATCAGCCTGAACGTGCCCTCGAAGTCCGCTCTCACAGGAGACACATACACTGCTAGGTAAACGAAGGAGGGGACACTGGCTTGGGAGCTTAAGGAGGTGGGTTCCTTCCAGCTGGGAAGAGGATGTCGCTTCCCAGAAGCTATTGTTCATAGTAAGAGTCACCTGAGAATCTTCTCCTGCAGGGTCTCTGCCATCTCGTAAGACTGTGATTCCTTTATCTGACTTCCTTTGTGGTTTTACCCTTTAAGCCGGAGAACGTAGCCTCTGACAATACATCTAGTAAAGATGTTTGTTAATCATAATTCTTTTATCAGAAAGACGCAAGGAAATTTCCATCTTGATGACTACAAAAGGTATCAAGCCTCCAATTGTAAGCATCTTTCTCTTCAACCAGCGGAGAAGACGCAGGTAAAAAGGCATGACACACAGTGTCTGCGATTAAATCCACTCCCCCAAACGGCCCCCACCTTCAAGGGCAGTAATGCTGCTGAATGGGGCGTCACAGGAAGCCCAAATCACCCAAAAATAGGCTTGGAGGGAGGAGAGTCCCATCTGATGTAGGAAAGAGGATCGCACGCGGACATTCCAGCTCGCAAGTTCCTTCCTGGGCAGAGGCCCGTGCCCTCGGGAACACAGCCAGGAGGCTGCGGGGTCCGGGGTCTGTGGTGGGATAAGCGGGCACCTGCTCCCCTCACATCCTCAGCGCAGTTGTGTCTCCCAGAGAAGAGACAGGGCACAGAGCTCATTACCACCACTGAAGCATGAAGCTGATATGCCCCCGAAATGCTTCCCTTTTAATAACCTGCGAGTTTTTAAATTAACACCCGTCACAGACATTCCTCTCTCCTCCCACTCTGGTCAGGGCCCAGGAGGTTGACAAGGACCCCGAGACACAAAAGACTGGGTAGCAGAGGAGAATGCTTTTCTTGATCACTAGCGATTATTGCTCTAATGTTACAAGCAAACAAATGAGAAAGACCATTTTGGAAATACAGAAACAGTCCCTATGAAGGACAGAATTCTCATTAACTGTGGAGGGTCGGTTTGAAATCATCCAAAGGCTCAACTGGCAAGTACTAACCATGCCTGCAACAACAACACAAAGATGCTCAGTTCTCCAAGCTGAAGTCCCGGGTTACCTGCTTTATCGACGAAATAAAATTCTCGCAACAAAAGTGTATAAACGGCTCCTTTATATTTTTAAAATATATTTTTATTGGTTTCAGAGAGGAAGGGAGAGGGAGAGATAGAAACATCAATGATGAGAGAGAATCATTGACCGGCTGCCTCCTGCATGCTCCTCCCCCCCTCCCCCCCCCCCCCCCCCCCAGGATTGAGCCTGCAACCCAGGCATGTGCCCTTGACTGGAATCAAACGTGGGACCCTTCAGTCCGCAGGCTGATGCTCTATCCACCGAGCCGCACCACCAGGGCTAAATGGCTCCTTTAAATTGCTGTAAAAGCACGTACAGACTACTACAGCGACGATCTTCCTTACAGCATTAGCTTGTAGGTTTCTTTTCCATGTAGTGTTAGGACAGTTATTGTCTAGATGTTCATAAATTTGGGATCTGGAAAGCCTAATCTAATCAAGAGTTTTGCTAAACTTCTTGCCCCCATAACTAATAATCATAATAGCAAACCAGATAAACATTATAAAAACAGACCAATATAATGAGCTTATCACATGCAGGTGACATTTAATGACTGTCTACTATGTGAAACGTTTAACTGTTTACTAGCTGGCTCTCCCCACCTGTAGTGCTGGACAGGAGCTGTTCAACCCATTTTACAGATGAGGAAATGGAGTGGTTTCCCTTTGGTCTCACAGCTGGTAGGGGGGTCAAGCTGGAATAAGAGCCGCGATCTTGTGACCCCTTCCCCCAGGCTATTCACTGTTCATCACCCTCCCACCTATTTCCCATCAGGCAACAGGAGGTGAGGCTATGGAAAGGCATTCACTCTGGCTCAGTAGAAAGACCATCCTGTCTGATGTGATGTTTGTTTGATTATTTTAAGAAGTCAGAGCAGGAGAGGACTCAGAAATCATATAAACACACCTTAAGTTACTTTCACTCAATCTTGTGAGGAAGAGCCGAGGTTTCCTCTTTGGATATGGATTCATGGCCTTTCCAGCAAAACCACACCCACCACGTCCAATTTCAGGCCCCTTCCGGGAGCGTTTCGCTACTGGCAAAGAGAAGACTCCTAGAATTTAACCACCACCATCCTCCCGCTTTGTTTATTCTGATGCTTCTTAACCACACTTAAAACAACAGGTATTTTAATAATATTTTTCAAGTCTTTCCAAAACAATGTAGTTTTCAGAAAAATACTCTCTTCACACTCAAATTTCGTCAGTTGCAAAAGCAGCTTTGGAGAAAGAGAAAAAAGAAACAACTGATCAGTCAGCACAGCACACACCTGGTCGAAGCAGACGAGGCAGGGGACAGGTGAGAGAGCAATCCTAGTCCCCCACCCAGGACAGGGGGACAGACAGCCACCGTCACCCGGCCAGCTGGCCCACAGGAGGCCAGCTTAAGAAAGCTTCTGTCAAACACACACACACACACACACACCTGTAAGCATCTTGGGAAAAACACTCAGTGTTCCCATCAGAAAGCACAGCAGTGTGAGAGCAGAAGAAAAGGTGAGACTCAACACACATGGCTTCGAATAACCATGACCTTGGCAAGCCCCGGTTCTCGCTGAGCCTCCGTACCGGAAACCAATGGTTAAAACAGTTCCTTATGCAGCTGCTGCACAAACCAGTCAGAATATACAGAAAGCCCTCAGCCCCGGCCTGAGAACACAGAACGGCTCAATAAACCTGAGTTTCTTGGCCGTGTGTACCTTCCTCCCACAATGCCTGGCAACACACTCCTAAGTCGAAATCTCTGACGATGGATGGGTGGACGGACCGATCTACAGCTTGTGTGGTGGCAGAACTCTATAAACACCCTTCCGTTTAGTAACCTGCGTGGCTCAAATGGCCCAAATAAGTGAATCAAAAGCTGTATCCTGCACCAGAGTTTTCCCTCCTGAAGATTAAAGAATTCTGGTTTTACCCATGAGCATGGAGAGAACAGAATCGGGATAAAAAGAAAAAAGACCAGCGGGAGAGAATTAGGAAAGTATTGGAAGAGAATTAAGGATGCATTGGTCCTGCGTGTTAAACCAAAGCTCTGCTCACTGGTGGATCCATCTTCTTTCTTCCCTCTTCCTTCCAATTGCAGTTACCGACAGGGAGGATATAGTAGCATGAGTGTGATTGTCCTCCAAGGCACAGAGAAACATATAGCCAGCTAAATCCAGGGAAAAGGGTAAATTATTTACATTTAGTTTCCAATAAATAGCAAGTCTCAAAAAGTTAAATGAGTCCAGAAGGGCAACCACGTGGTTTGATTCCAAGTACTTGGCATTTCATGAAATGCACAGTTAATTAACTGGAAAGGCGTTTAAACTCCGAAATGAAGCAAGTGCAAGAATCCATCCTTCCAATGGTGAAGTGATAGGAACGGAAAGCAGCCTGAAATGGAAAGCCCTGAGCCCAGCACATCTCAAGATACATTTTTTTAAGTGAATCAATCACACAGTAGATAAAGCTTTCCCTCACTGTCGATTTATTTACAAAAGCTCCAAGTGCCGAGACACATGGGAAACCTCGGGAGGGGACACTGGACTCCGGAAAGAAAAACATCTCCAGTTGAAAGCAGAGCCCAAAGTCAACTCGTTTCTCAAAGAGTTTAAGCTGATTCCCTTCTTCCTTCAACAATGCTGTCTTCAGTGGGCCCAACTAAGCTTTGAAATGTATCCTCAGCTTGTAACATAAGCATTAACTCAACCAATTTGGAAATACGAGTCCCTTAAGAGAGTCTCACTTTCCTTCTGTGTTCCTTCAAGACAGTATGAGAACAGTCAATGGCCTATTTCCCTAAGCTTCAGTTCCCTCATCTGTGAAATGGGGACATAGTGGGCCCCATTTCAGTCAGCTGCTATGAGAACTAATGATACATAGCAGACTTGGTGTATCTTGTACAATAACTCCTCAATCCAAGGGCGCTGCTATCATTCTCTTTCTCTATATAATTACTAAAAGGAAAAAAGGAGGGGGAGAAGGAAGAATCTTTGAGCAGTAAAATGGGCAGACTGAGAAAAACACTGGTAATACCTAGTGTTAATAAGACACTACACGTTTTATAACCTACTGGGTTATAGCTAATAGCTATTTTCTACATGGTTTTAAAAGCATCTAACCATGACACATACCTTCTTTAAACAGAAGGAATTTATGTACGTTTTCAAGAACTACCTCAAAATCAAACTACATTTGCATACTATTTATGTTCTATGTACGTGTTATGTAATTCATGTTTGACCACATCTAGATTTGGGTCTCTTGTGTACTAGGATTTTTTTTTTTTTGGTCTTTATTAGATATCAAAGTTTCTGTGTTTACCAGTTTTTATCCTCAATAAAGCAGGTTCTAAGATACAAAGAAAGGTGTGTGCCCTGGGGAGAGGGCGGTGTTAAAGTGCTACCATTCTTTCTATCCCCATTATCATGTATTAGCCAATTCCAAAAGTACTAAGAGAGAAACAATTTCTCAATTCTTCCTGCTCTTCAGCTGGTCAGCTGTGAAATGAGGCAATTCCATGAGTTTTCTGAAATAAGTAAATACACATATATTTGGTAACAGAAGACAGGATCAAGGCTTAAGGTCAATGGACATCGAAATCCACTGCAAATAAAGTTTTATTGAAACACAAAAGGCCCATCCATTTACCTATTTTCTATGGCTGCTTTTACTCCACAGAGGCAGAGATGAGCAGCTGCAACAAAGAAACCATGGTTCTCCAAGTCTCAAATATTTACTCTGTGGCCCTAAGTGTTGTGTACAAAGCATTGGAACCCCTAGGAGGTACATAATATTATCAGCAGGAAGCAGACCTTAACCTAAACAATGCTTTCATGCAGTACAATAGCAAAGGGGACAGGGGCTCTGAGACTGGGCTGTGTTTCCTACCAGCGTTAGTGACCTCATGACCCTCGGCTCCTCTGGCTGCACACTTAGGACATCCCTACCTACTTCACGAGGCGGTCATGAGGATTAACCCCCTACAACCAAACCCAGTATCCCTGCGGCGTCCTGTTCATGCCAACTGTCCACCACCTACCCTCCACCAGGCACAGTTACTGAGTAAGCTTTTGGACTAAATAGGAATCGTGGAGACCTTCAGCCACGAAGGCACCCATCACAATGATCTAGAAGGACCATAGCGCCATCATCCACGCGAAGGGTGCCATCCCCTGTCCTGTGCTGAGTCCCAGGAAGTGAAGGCTCGGGATTTTATGCTGAGCTTGAGGAAAACACTGACAAGCGTTTCAGGATGGAAACCTTCGATATCAAATTGCAGGCCACCCCCTGGGTATGGAGAAGACCCAGGACTCAGCCACCCAAGTCTGACTTCGAACCCTGTGTGTTTAACCCTTAATAACAGACAGCAAGTGACTGAACCACACCACGAACCAGCCAGAGCTGTAAAGAGATGATGTTTAAAGGCCTGTGCTTTGCGCTGATAGGAGGGGTGACTCCAGCCAGAGCACACAGCAATGACCAGGAACCAGACCATGGAATACCACGCAGGGCAGCTGCCGGGCATGATTCAATCAGGGCAACGTCCTAGGCCAGGAGCAGCCACGTCTCCTCAGCCCTCTATACGGTCCCCCCTTTCCACCCGCTCTTCTCTGACATTTGCAAACCAAAGCCATGCACAGCCTTCATCACCCCCAGCAACTGATCCTGTGAAACAAATTCCATGAGGTGGGCAGGTCAAGGTCTGAGAGTCAGTTTCACAGCTGGGGAAACCAAGGTTCAGAAAGGAGATGTGGCCTGGGAGCAAGTCCCACCGATCTGACTTACCCGCCACTCCATGTCCACCCCCCAGGCCCGGCAGGTACCTGGCAGTTAGTGCAGGTGCTCTGTTAACTATTGTTTAGGGGCTTGTGTTTCAATCCCAGCTCCCTCTTCCGCTGGCCCTGGACCGAGGGGATAGTCATTTACCCTTCATTGCCCACGTCCATTCACCTGTGAAAAGGGAGTAACAGTAACCTAACCACATACAGTTGTTGTGAGGCCTAAATGAGTTAATACGGGTAAAGTCCTTAGACAGGGCTGCTGAATCGAACGAAGCTGCCTGACTTAAAGCCAAATCTTCAGACCACTTGTTGCTTCTCATCTGCACAATCATTCCCCAAACATGTGCACAGCCATTGTTAAAATTACAGCCTGAGACAGGTCACCTCCTAGGATGTCAGTGTGAACGCGCCAGGCAACAAGAGCCTTGGTCGAAAGGATGCCTGCCTGAGGCTGACACCGCGCCTCCAAGTAAGCGCACAGCACTGTCAGTCACACGCGGGCGTCTCGGATGGGAACTGGAGCGCCCTCAAAGAGCATTTCTTTAACACACGTTTAGCTGGTATATAGCCTATGTAGCAAATATGATATTGAATTGCTCTACCTGCCTCTAGTGACAAACACGGTCCCCATGGCCACTGGGTGCCATCGATGACTGCAGCTGGAAACCTTTTAGAGTGAAAGCATTTCTCTGGGGTTCTGCCCGCTAAGGCCGCTGACCATTCCTGACGGCATAGGACCCCTCCCTGAAACCACAGGCCAGACACGGACAAGGCAGAGGCATTCACAAGAGACACAGACACTTCCGCTGCTGGGGACATACATCTCTGGGGTCACCTCGTGCCAGCGGCCCCCCTTTTAGGAGATGAGATGGCACGCGTGGCGTTCTGTGAGGATGCTGGGACGCTCTACAGTCAACAGACCCACGAGCAGTTACTTGCACCCAAAGCCTGTGTGAAACTGAGAAAACCTTAACTCTTGCTGGTCCTGAGTGCCCACGGGAAGCAGGTGGGCGACTTGGCAACTGGAAAGGACGCCTCTCCCACCACAGGCTCTGGGGCAGAGCGGGTCCCCTGGGGTTATTCACATTCCAGAGCTCCCCGGCCGGCGGCGGTGCTTCCAGAAAGGTCTTACTGCCACCCACGCGAGGTGCTGAGGTGGGTCCTTGGCAATGACCTGCCAGCGAATGGGGGAGCCTCCACTCCACAGGAAGGAAGGGCAGCCCGAAGCCGTCCTGCTGCCCATCGAGTCCCGAGGAGGAGAATCTTTGCCAAATGAATTGTTAAACTGTTTGTAAATGTTTGACCCTCTTCCCCATCCAGTTTTCGTCGTAAAGAAACGCATCATTGACAAAGAAGAAATTCACTGTTCTGAGAAGCGCGGCAGGCAAATGCTCCCGTCCGCTCTCTCCCCGTCTCTGCCACTTGCCCTGGTGGGAACAGCCGCGTCTGTAAGTGGAAGGCGTGTGAATTACATAGCAGGACAGTTCTTCCTCCCTCCCCACAGATCAGAAGAAATGACAAATCGAAATTCTGAAGCAGCACGGGAATTTCATAAAGTAGAAACACTCAAAGGTTCACATTAAGCCTGGCCGGTGTGGCTCAGTGGTTGAGCACTGACCTATGAACCCGGAGGTCACAGTTCAATTCCCTATCAGAGCACATGCCCAGGTTCGGGCTTGATCCCCAGTAGGGGGCAGGCAGGAGGCAGCCGATCAATGATTCTCTCTCATCATTGATGTTTCTCTCTCTCTCCTCTCTCTCTCTCTTCCTCTCTGAAATCAATAAAAATATATTTTAAAAAATCAATTTAATAAATAAGTATGTTTAAAGTTCATATTAAACCCTATGAAATATAGTCTTTTATGCCAAGTTCCCCAGAAGTCAAGAGCCTTTACCGTAACCCAGCTCTATCACTACTTGCAAGGCGGCCTTCGCCAGCTGGTACCGTTCTAGGTCTCGGCTGCCTTAGTAACAAAGGACAGCGAAATCCGAAGAGTGTTCTGTGGTTAAGTATCTATCAGCAGCCGTGAGAACACCACCTCCCCCCAACCCTATGAAGTTCCTTCTGCCTATTTTAGACAAGAACCACCTGAGGCTCAAATAACTTTAAAAACTTGCTCCAGGCCACAAAGAAAGTGACAGAACAGGGGGTTGGGCTCCAGTTTTCTTTCTGATGCTAAAACTGCTGATAATAATCAATGAGGCACTCAATCCTAGGTCTGGGTCATAAACCAGGCCAGGTGAAGCATCTCCCTCTTCTGCTCGGCACAGCTGCACACCAACAGCAGAGCAGAAGGGGGACTAGGAAGTGATGTGATTGCAGAGAGGCTCTCGCTGCTGACCGGGCTCAGCCCAGGCTTGGGGATCTGCCCCGAGGATCTGTGCAGCCCTGCCCGGCTCAAACCAAGTCCACTGACCCCTTCTAGGGAAGCGTTTGTTCCCAACGTCACTGCAAATGATCCTGAAAGACAACGTTAGATGCCAACGCCATTGCAACAGCCACCTGGACAAAGAGAAGGGCATTTCTGTGCCCTGGCAGGGCCTGGAGGTCCGTGGGATTCCCAAGGGCACAGTCAGCTATCTCTTTCCTCATCTCAGCATAACAGGGAGGGGACAGAAGGGGTCTCAACACAGGGACGAGGCATCGGAGTCCATGAAATTCCACAAATGTTCATCTTACACCACGTGCCCGAGCATGGCCGTGCTTTGCAAAAGTCAAAGATGAAGAATAAAGATTTCTGCCCTCCTAGAATTTACCACCGGAAACTCCTATAACCACCATCATCCATTTGGAGAGTGATATGAGCTATGACAGTGACACCATAAAACCCAAGGGAGAGACTACTGATTGGGGAAGGAGGGAGGGACAGGAGGACTCTGGAGAAAAGTTAGCATCCCAGCTGGGTTGTGAAGCTTGAGAAAGAAATCAGAGGGAACAGCATTCAAAGAAGGGGAAAATGTGGGCAAAAGCGAGGGTGACGCAAGTAGCCAGTTCTTGAACAATAAAGGAGACGGGGCTCTTATAGGTTAGATTAGATTGAAAGAGACAAGCACATATCAGCCAAATACAATGACAGCATTTGCACTTTGATTCCTACAAACCAAGTCAATTGAGGAAAAATGAATTCCAACTAATGATGTTAGGAAATTATCGTTAACTGTATTAGAAGTGCTAACAGTACTGTGGTTATGGTGTGTGTTTTTTAAGGCCTAATTGGTTAGGGAGTGGGTTCCTGCATAAATGCAGGTGGGTAAAATAATATAATGCCTGCATTTCGCTTGACAATACCATAGCACAAAAAAGGAGGGACATGCATGTTTGAAAAGAAGAGCAGAAAGTTGATGGTAATGGGTAAATGAGGGCTTATTACAGTATTGTCTCCTCTTATGTGTGTTTAAATTTTTCCATAATAAAAAAGTTTAAAAAACTAAACTACAAAACTCAGAGACAGATGTTTTTTCTTATTCTCAACACCATGTGCCATTAAAGGGAGAGTTAGCTTAACAACAACAAAAAAATGAATACAGTCACAGATGGGCCGGGTATGATGAGAGGCTAGTTTCGTCTGTGCTGAGCAAAACAGAGCTCGGAGACATGAAAGCTCAGCAGCAAGTCTGCAAAGCTAGTCCCAGGGTCAGTCTCCAGCTTATCTCCCCACGAGACGAGAGCCTTCTGACGACACACAGGACCCCCAGGGACCTCTCCCCACACAGAGCAGGAGACCCTCAGCTCCTATACACACCCCACAGGTGGGTTAAAACCTACCTGGTAATCTCACTATTCACCTGTTTCAAGTTGTCAAATTGCAAACATTATGAAATAAAGTCCTTTTCTATCTGCTATGAACTGTGTTCCCCCCCCCCCAAAGTCATATATTAAAGCCCCAATCCCAATATGATGGTATGTGGAGGTGGAGCCTTTGGTAGGTTATTAGGTCCTGAGGGTGGAGCCCTCGTGAACGGGATTAGTGCCCTATTAGGAAGAAACACTCAGAGATATTCTCTCTCTCAGGACATAAGGGCACAGCCAGAAGGGAGTCGTCTGCAAATCAGGAAGAGAACCTTCACAAGGAACCAAACTGACCAGCACCTGGACCTTGGCCTTCCCGACCCCCAGAACTATGAGAGAGAAACTTCCGCTGCATAAGCCATCCAGTCCATGGTATTTCTGACCCGACAGCCAAAACGAAGGCACCATTTCTGCATTAGTTCAAATAAATAGGGGAAAACTCCAGTTATTTTTAACTCTGTTATATATGATGTTAATAATTTACCAATTTAATAAATAAATATGACTTATCAAATAATAAATCATTCCTTTACAAGAACTTAACAGTAGTTAAGTACATGACCAGAGATGAAATAGGCAATCCACCCTGAACATTACCTTTCTGCCCTATTCAGGGCAGTTATTTCTGACATCAGGGTAACTTTAAATAAATAACAGCCAAGTGATATCCACTACCACACTGATTTGGGAGCTCAGAGTCTGAGCCTTGGGAAAGCATATGCATACAAAACTTAAAAAAAAAAAAAAAAGCTCAGAGTCTGTGTCTCTGAGAGTTTCAGTTATGACGTTTCCTCCATGACTCTTGATCCATCTCAGTGACTCCCATCTCAAGAGTGAGCATATATACAGTGCCATAATTTATCTGGTAACACCAAGAAAGTTCCTCTTTACATCAGCCAGACGCATGGATCACCACTCGAGGCTTACTCCAGAAAAGCTTCCTAAAAATGACAGGGGGCTGCTCACCTCACTTCTCAGGAGAATAAAGGCTGAGAGTTACGATTGGACTCCAGCAGCAAGGAGCCAATACACTGAAACCATACTGCTCCTGTTGGTTATGGCAAATTATAAAGTTCACAAAAATTCTTGGGTGGAAACAGACAAAACACCATCGTTATCACATCAAAGAGGACCATGGAAAAGCAGTGGGTCATCTTCTGCATCCTCTCCCCCTGCACACTCCCAGGCCTCACGTCCACCTAGGGGCCCTCTCTGTCCTCTTCACAGACACCTTTTCCAGCCCAGGGTCACGTTTCCCCTGGGGCTGGTTTCCTGGGGATATGAGCATCTAGACCAAGTCCCTGAAGGAAAGGACTGTGACTCAAACATCTTCAGGTCAGCAGCATCTAGCAGAGTACCTGGCACCTGGATGCCACTCAAATGCCTGCTGAGTACGAGGAAGATAGAGAGATGGATAAGTGGAGAACCTGTAATCCTGAGGAATTAATAAAACATACAGAAAAAAACAGATGTACCAATTGAATAAGCACTGTGAAGGCATGCAGGAATGGATATTTATAGAGGAGCAACCTCATCAACTTCAGGCAGTGAGAGCTACCCATAAGATGGAATTAAACCGGAATCCATCCTATATAATAAAAGGGTAATATGCAAAATGTCCCTAACAGTAGAACCACTGGGAATGACTGGTCACTATGACACACACTAACCACCAGGGGACAGACGCTCAATGCAGGAGCTGCCCCCTCGTGGTCAGCATGCTCCCACAAGGGGAGCTCTGCTCAGCCACAAGCCAGGCTGATGACTGCCAGGACAGTGGTGGTGGCAGGAACCTCTTCCGCCTCCTCAGCAGCGCTAAGGATGTCCAACTGCAGCTTAGGCCTGCTCTCCGCTGGCAAGTGGACATTCCCTGAGGGCTCCCGGGCTGCCAGAGGGATGTCTTACTGCCAGCTTAGGCCAGATCCCCCCGGGGAAGTGGGCCTAAGCCAGCAGGTAGACATCCACTGAGGGGTCCCAGACTGCAAGAGAGCACAGCTGGGCTGAGGGACCCCCCTGAGTGCACAAATTTTTTGCGCACTGGGCCTCTAGTAGAAAATAAAACAAAATGAATATATATTTCCCTCCTGACTCTGACTCTGGCTGTTAAAACCAGACCTTTTATCCATTTACCATGGGACTTGAATAGCAAAGTTAGAACAGTCTCTGTTCTCAAATATCCAAAGGTACCACTCCCTCCCCCAAATGTGGTAGGTGGGGTGGCCACTCTAACCAGGAAGATCTCCAAACCACATAATGGTTCCCCATGGCACCCCTGGACTTCCACATGGTCTACACACGTGTGCATTTCAGAAAGGAACTCTGGAAAGCCCTGCTCTGGCTCTTGAGTTCAATTGTGGGTGAAAAGGCACATGCCAGACTGGAGTTAGGTTTCAAAAAAAGCACAAACAATCATTTGAGCAATTTGGAATAGGCTGTGCCCAGAAACACAAGCCCTGGAACAGAGCAGCATTTTAACCAAGCAAGCCAGCCAACAGAGGAGGGAGGGGAAGGCACCACCGGGCCAGGTTTATAATTAGAAGGCAGATTTTGGTGTTTAGAAAGAAGTACACACATATCCTCAAAAGGAGGGGCAAGATCAAGGCACTAAATCAACAAAGCCTCCCCCACAACAGCCCAGTCATTCCCCACCCCGCTCCCCCAAATCCAAAGGGAAGGCACTTCCTGGGCTGTCACTTACCCCCTCCCACTTCCCAGGCTGAGATGCCTCCCACTGTCACTAAAAATGAGGCTCTGGCTTAGTGAGGATATGCAAGCAGCCGCAGCATTTCTATGAAGTCTGTACTAAGTGCATCTGATGCGAATGGATCTGAATTCCTGTGCTGCAGCTTCATGCTAGTTCAGTACTGAAGTCCCCTTCCATTTAGCTCTTCCTCCTGGGTTCTCCCCACAATGATATTCTGGTTCGATCTCATTAAGGAGCCTGTTGCAGAGTTCTCCCCACCGGGGCAAGTGGATGCCTTAAGGAGCTCACGTACACCTGCATGCACACGCACACACACACTTAATCTGGACCACTCTCTACTGTCTGAATACAGTCACCTCTAGACCCTGAGGCCGTTTCAATCTACAGAAGCAAAGGAACACGGGGAGAAAACAGTGGGTTCAGAAAAACCCAGAGCCACCCAGCATCCAGGCAAGATGCCAGAGAGCAGGCGGTACGTCTGATCATTAGAAAGTTTATCACTCAGAACCCTCATCCTTGGAGGAAAGCATTTCAGTAAGAAAAACACTCTAGCATATCTATGTTTTAAAAATAAAAGTCGATCAGCTTTTTCCAAAACGAAAGGATAATACCGAAAAGCAAAAAGCCTAAGAAAACACCACCCATGGTCCCGACTTCCCAGAAACAACTTTATAGATGTCAGTTTATTTCCTTCCTTTTCTTTTGTCCTGTAAACAGATGGATATTTGCAAACAGCCCATGCTAGCACCAGCCGATTATTACGGTATCGAGACAGAAAGCAAGCTGACGGCCAGTCACCCAGTCCTACGGAAGCAACCTTGCTTAAAACCAGAAGCTGATTTGGAAAAAACCCGGCAGCTGGGAATAGACGTGGGACCATCACGCATGAACTGGGCAGGTCACATGGCCAGACGGTGGGATCCCTGCAGAACCACAGGTCCAAACACCACTGGGAGAGTGCACAAACGAGAGCCTTCTCAGCCCCGGTGAGGGCGCAAGGCTCCCTTCCTGGAGGAAGGAATGATCACCGGTCTGCGTGCAGCTGCAGCCGGGGCAGCAGGAAGCACAGGGCGCGGTCGCTGCCACAAGAAGCTTTTCCGTCTCACGCCGCGGTTCTTGATCGAGGGCACCCACCACAATGACCAGGCGAAAGGGAGCCTTTCTAAAACACGCAGGCCCCAGCCTCGGCCCCCGACCAGGTCCTGAGTCCCCTCTGAATAGAGGTCTGGCCCAGGTACTTTTCAAATAGCTATGCGAGTGATCCTGGCCCACAGCTGAGGACATCTGCTGCAGACAGTAAAATAAAACGACTGCCGCCCGAGTCAGTTCCTCAGGGGTTAGCGTCGGCCCGAGGGCTGAAGGGTCGCAAGTTTGATTCCAGTCAAGGGCACATGCCTGGGTGACAGGTTCAATCCCCAGCCCCGATCCGGGCACGTGTAGGAGGCAACCAATCCACCTGTCTCTCACATTGATGTTTCTCTTTCTCTCTCCCTCTCTCTCCCACTCTTTCTAAAAAAAAAAAAAAATCAATGGAAGAAAATATATCCTCAGGTGAGGATTAACCAAAAAACAAACAAACAAACCCACCCTATTGTTATATTTACAAATATTCAGGGGTGAGAGGAGTGAAGCAGGCAGAGAAGAGTGAAGCAAGTAATTTTTTTTTAATTTGTAATCATCACATTGGTAATCCCGGCTTCACCTTTCACTACAGACAGCAGGTAGAGATTAAAGCGCTTCCCTAAGGGTCCAAGCGAGGGAGAGAGTGGGCCTGCGCCATCTGACCCAAGGGGCAGCTGCTCTCCTTCAGCCAGATGCCGGCGCGGATGCAGGACCCCCAGCCCGACACCCCCACTCAGGGCCACCGTGTTGGGAGCTGCCTGATGGACTCCAGCACCGAGACAAGTGGCTTATGCTGACCTGCAAACATGGCTCTTCAGAAGAGAAGAGGCACCTGCCCCACAGCCATAAGCCCCCTCCTGGGAGGTGGCTCTTGAGCTGTGAGTTTTTCCTTGGGCCACTTGGTGACATTTCACACTAAGTGGAAGTCATAGCCTCAGGTGCCCTTTGCTGAAGGAGGCTTCCCACAAAGGCTGTGGCAAAGAGCTACAAGTAAAGACAAGGACACTTGTCCCTGGGAGGGAGGGGAAACCCCCAGTACCCGGTGCTTGCTGGCCTGGCCACAGTCCCCTCCTCCCCTGAGCCTCAGAGAGCAGGCAGGGACTCAGAAGGCCAGAGGGAAGTCAGGCTCACATGAACATCACCGGCTCAAACCACCCACCTGCCCGACCCACGTCCTCATCAATCAAGAGCAGGACTGCCCCACCCCCTTCCCCCCACACTCCTGATGCATCGGGTTCAGGAACTCCCTTTCCTGGTTGCCCTGCCTGGGTGCCCACATTCGTCTCCATACAAAGGCTGTCTCCCTCTTCCTCCTCCTCCAAGGACCCTCCAAGCATCACCTTTTGCTATTTTGCCTTCGTCCATTCCAGTGACCTTTGGTAAATGGCCTGCTATGTGCAGAGCACAGTAGATACAAAGGTAAATGAGTTGCAGTCCCATTCTTCCAGGAGGGCAAAGATACACCAAACAGGAAATTGTCATAGAAACCACGACAGAGGGCAGCTAGGGCGTCGGGGGACAGAGAGGCTGCGCGAGGCTCACCATGGCCTTCTGAGGAACCACGGAGGAGGCGGTGACGGCCACGCGGTGTTTGCATAGAAGAGACCGAGAGCCAAGCACCGAAGAAACCGCGTGCCTGGTGATCAGTGGGAAGAAACTAGACACCTGAGTGTGGCAAGTGGGTGAAGTGCACGCAGTGAGGGACCTGCAGACAGAGGCCAGCACCTGCGGGGCCACTCCCTCCCGCGTCCTCGGGGTGCCACCCACCGCTTTGCTAGGCTTTTCCCAGGACAGAACCACAGGCCTCGTCTCAGCCTGTCATCACGGGGCAACCGAGTCGAGTCGAAGGCCCTAATTACCGTCCCTGAGACACAGGCGTGGCCTTCTCCTCCCAGCGAGGCCTGTCTGCAGATAAAGGCTCCTCCACCGCAAGCGCCAGAGGCCGGCTTCTCCCGGCTCCTTCCCCAGCCTTTAATTTGGCAGCACCCAGGCATTCTCGTCTGAGCCCAACCATTTATAGATACAGAACGCTCTCTAATGGCCGGGCGAGTGTGGGGCAGAGCTTGGTGGGATGCAAGATTAGAGGCTAGACTCTAAACCTGAGCCTGTGCCTCCCCAGGGGTTTGGAAAGGGCGGGTGACCACTGGGATGTGTCATGCCTGAAAGCACACACACTCACAGGCCATAGGAACATGGAATTACAGGCAACAAGGGGTCTCGCTCGCTCGTCAGGAGAGCCGGCCCCCCGTCGAAATCTACAAAATCTGCGGAGAGCGCGCTTTCCTGTTGGCTTCGGCTCACATCGAGTCATTAGTCATTTCAGCCTCCGGGCCCGTTTCCTTCTCTATGTAAACACGGCGCCGCCAGCACCATCATTAACACGTACTGAGTAATTACCGCGTGTCCGGCACGGCCGCAATAACCCTGGGAAGCACACTACCCGCCGTACTTGACTGACGTGTGAACCAATCCTAGACTCAATTCTCTAGCCAACCTTTTCCCTCCCCACATTTTAACATCTCTGAAGAGCGTGTCATGGTTTCACTGGCATGATTTTTTTCTTCTTCGTGCTATAAAAAATTAAAGTTGCAGCTTCATGGACAGTATCTTGGGTTTGAGGAAATGACCTATTTTTATTTTACTAATGTAGACGCTAAGCGTGGAGGGAATAGATAGCTCGTCCTCATGCAGATGTGTGTACCGGGCAACCTGCTGGGTGCCTTTGGCAGCACTTCAATTATTTGAACATCTATCTGAGAGACAGTGCTGCCTTCTAACACGGAAACCCAAAGTGAGTCCCACAGCGCCCAAGGCTTTTATCTAGGTATTCTTTAAAGATTCCTTTGCTCAATTCAACAGTCTGCTCAGTGGCTAATTTGACTTTTCCTCTCAATCTATTCCTCTTTCTTCCTATTGCTACAGACTCCTGTTCATAAAATTCCATCCAAACTAAGTTCATTCACTCACTCAATCTCACCTTTGGGCTTTTGCTTACTTTGTCTCCATCCCCGTTTTGCATCCCCTCCAGGAAGCCTTCCGTGATTTCCTCCTGGTTACTCTCTCTCCTTTCCTTTCCCTCCACCTGTAGGGTCTTGGCTTGGCCAACTTGAGCTTAGAAAGCCTAACAATAAAAAATTAAAAAAAGAAAACCGGCCCCTGGAGACAGATAGCAGAGTTGAAGTCCCACTCTCACTACTGACAGGCGTCATGATTTGGGGCTCAGTTACTTGACCTATCTGTACTTCGTTCATCTGGAAAATATTAGTACCTACCTCACAGAGCTGTTGTTCAATTCCGAGATAGCATGTATAACTCATTGCTCATTAGCACGCAACACACAGGAAATGCTCCATAAACATTAGCTATTACTACAGCCCCACTGCATAATAACAACCTATTTATCTGGACACATTTTCTATTAACTGACCTCACCAAATAGACACTGGACCATATATTCTTTAACACATGCCCAGGGCCCAGCCCTGTGGCTAGCTCACAAGAGCTCAGAAAACATGTGTTGAATGAATGACTGGATAAATCCTATGTGTATAGCACACAAAAGACATTATGCTTTGGAACACATGGGCAAGAGAGTCATGCAAACTATCAACTCCAACCCAGGTGCTGAATTGATGTTCTAGTACTGTGCAAGTACCATGGGAGGAAAACTTCATTCTGGTAGGACGGTGCAGCGACGGAATCCGTGGCTGTAAGAAAGAGACGGGAGCAAAAGCGAAAAGGCTAGAAGCGCAGTGTCTTCCCACATCTGGTCTAGCACGGCGTCTAGCACGGGCCTGAGGTAGAGTCCAGACCCAGGGTCCACAGCCCCCTTGAAATTACATGGGAAGTCAGGTGAATACACACCCTTCTTGTCGGGATGGTGTTCTGCTCTCCACATCTTTCTTTTCTCACAGGCACAATCGGTTCTGCATGCCACGTCTTGCCAGCTGATTACCGATCACCATCTTGAAAATAACTCCTACACCAACACTCCAATTCCACTCTGAGCTGCATCTATAGGATCTTACTGACACAAGCTTTCATTCAGCAAATTCTACAAAGCTTACCAAGGTGTGGCTCTTTCTGCTTCTGTGACATAAAAGAAACACATTTTGGCTCACGCGGCCCTTTCCCATAGAGCTACATGCCTTCAATGATGCCTTGACGGTTCCCAAAGCTGCTGAACGAACACAAGCTTCCTGGTGTAGACAGACATTCCTCTTGTATCTGACGTTTAAGCCCTTGTCGCCAGGTAGGTTTACAGCCGCTACATTTCATTTTGTTCCACTCGGAATGAACCTCTCAGTGAACACCATCATCAAAATAAGACCCCCTACCACCTCCGCACTCCAACAGTGCAGCCCTTAGGAGCGTGTGATCACGTGGCACAATGAAGAAGGGTTTCATCCTCACAGTTTTAGATTCTATTTTTCTCTCAAAATACTTACTCATTTTCTAATTAAACAATTAGTAGAAAGCACAAGCCTGAGAAATCGCGTAGGTGTCACCATCCTACTACACTGAGACACAGTGACAAATGGTGCTAACCACGGGTGAACAGAACGTGTGTGGCTCCGACTGTTTGAAGAAGCGGAGATAACCACACAGGCCGGCGCTTACAGCACAACTTGTTCCGAACGTGAAATAGACACTTTTAATGCCGGGCATCCTAAATGGAAAAACAGTTCCTTTAGATCAAACCCAGATTTCCTGGACTGGGGAGAGAGAAGAGCTTGGCTAGGGAATCCATTCAAGGCAGCTTTATTTACTTTTTGTTTGTTTTATAGGATGCCGCAGTACTGCAAAAGGTCCCAGTCATAAATGAGTCAAAGACACTGAGCCACATGTTTTTGTTTTGATTTTACACATGTTCAGGAATACAAGACAATGATCCCACGTGCTAAATAAAATCTGCTGGTTCCCCCTGACTAAGCCAAGTTAATATCCGCTCTTCTTGGTTTAGTCCTGGTGAAAGAAAGTGGATAGTTACAATACTAAATAAAGGCAGCTGGTACGAGCATCTCACTCTTGCTCTCCTAACAGAATCCAAATATCGCCACAGAAGGATGTGTCTGCAGCACGGGCTATTTTTAAATTCATTCATTTAAAATTCTTATTCATTCATTCAGTACATCTTTACCGAGCGCGAGATACCACAGACACAGAGGTACACAGAGTTCTGCCCTCAGGGGAATGACATGTTAGTGGGAAGGAAACAAGTCATGCCAACAAGTGAGAATTTCATGTAATTCCAAGTGCCATCAAAGAAGGCAACAGGAGACAGAGGTAATGGGGGATGCGGAGGAAGGAGGGTGGGGGTCCTGGGGTAAAGCACAATCAGAGAAGGCCTTTCCAAGGTTACATTTGAGCTGAAACCATACAGAAGTCAGGGGAAGAACATCCCAGGCAGAGGGAACTGCGTTTATTGTCCAGGACAGAGAATCAAACTGACTTCTACTTCCTTTCCTCCTAAGCTACACGTCCAGAACCAGAGCCATGCACTTGGCCCTGGACTAAGCAGCAGGGTTTCCTTCAGGGTCTTCCCAAGCTAGAAAGTGAAGGCAGGTTCTACACTGGACTGGTGTCCTGTGATTAGGCGAGCTGTGCTTTCAAGTGGTACCGAAATACGTAGTAACAGCACAGCGGAGACGAGGAAAGCCACATAAAATGAAATACTAAGCCGAAGAGGGGACCACTCACATTTTTCACGGTGTATGCTCCTCTCGAAGAAATCACTCCTAACAGTAAAAGCTGCACGTAAAAGCTAGTGACAAGCACAGGCGGGGCCCAGATGGGGGTGCGCCGAGTGAACCCAACGCAAGGCCGAGATCCCCGAACCCTGGGTAGAGTCCCCGAGGGAGCCTGGAGCGAAGGGCTGCTCTCGGCCACCCCCCGCGCGGTTTCGAGCACCAGGGAGCACAGACAGGCCGCATCAATGATGTGACCCCAGGACGACACGGAGACCCAGGCTGGCAGCAGCGTGTTTCTCCAGGCTCCTGTGAGGACAGGACAGCGTGAAGCTGGAACGGAGACGTGTCGAGCAGCTGAAAGCACTGGTTCCTTTCTCTCTTAAAACCTCAGAGCGTTTCACAGACACCCCCACGTTTCACGGACGCAGACTCCAGACCCACCAGGAACATGGCACAAGGTGAAGCAGTGAAGCCTTGGTTTGGTGGGCGCCGACCACGGGGAGAGCAGTCCCAGCCACTCCAGACATCGGACGGCTCATCCTCGTCAACCGAGCAGACAGGGTGGTGCCAAGGCTCACCTGGAACGTGGCTCGCGGGAGACCAGGGCTCCCACACGACATCTCACTCGGAGACTATACCTCCGAAGGCACCTTTCCAAGATGTTTAATGAGCCAGATTGTATAAGGGGCAGGCATATGCTAAGTGATGCGTATTAGACCCCTCCTAGGACTGCACATCTTTTAAAGAATCTTAACGATCCTCTTATAATCCTTATTTCTATTGAAAACGAGCTCAAAGAGGCAGAGAAATAACCAGGCCAACGCACAGGTCTAGTAGGAATCAGAGAGCAGACCAGCCCCTTGGTGGGAACTGTCAGGCAGCTCTGCCTTTGACTCAGACGTGAAGTTCCTAGAGGAACAGTGGGCCTTCGGGGCTCTGCCCAGTGTGTCAATGTCTCCTGTCACCATGCCAGCAAACCGCATCTGAGCATAATGAAGATGTAGGAGAAACAGAAACCCAGAGCCAGTCCTACAACTGCCACTTCCTAAGGACGTGACCTTGAGCGATTCCATCCCCCCTGAGCCTCAGGCTCCGGTGTGCAAAGGTATATTTGTCCTCTATTACAGGTTGGAGATCAAGCACATCCAGGACTGACAACTCATGGCAATTTGGTGAGTGTACCACATATGGTAGCATGATACAGGTTGTGTGTGTGTGCGTTTTAATTGAAGTGTGTTTTTTAATTGACATGAAATATAATTAACCATGTAAAGTGAACAATCCAGTGGCATTTAGTACATTCCCAATATTGTGCAGTGATCATCTTCATCTAGTTCCAAAATATTGTAATCGCCCCAAAATGCACTCCCATGCCCATTAAGCACTCAGCAGTCCCCACCCACTCCCAGCATCCACTAGTCACCACGAGTCTGCTTTTTGTCACTGTAGATCTCCCTATTCTGAATGTTTCAGGTAACTGTAGTCAGGAGCCCTTTTGTAGCTGATTTTCATGCAGCATAATGTTTGAGGTCCATCCAAACTATAGCAGATACCAATACTTCATTCCTTTTCATGGTTGAACTAGAGACCTAGTGCATGAAATTCATGCACTTGGTGTGTGGGGGAGGGGGGTGAGGAAAGTCCCTTAAGCCCGACCTGTGCCCTCTCACAGTCCGGGAGCCCTTGGGGGATGTCTGACTGATGGCTTAAGCTGGCAGTCAGACATCCTTAGTGCTACCATGGAGGCAGGAGAAGCTCGCCAGCCACGAGTCTGGTTTCTGGCTAAGCAGCACCCCCTCCCATGGGAGGCACGCTGACCACTAGGGGGGCAGCTTCTGCATTGAGCATCTACCCCCTCCTGGTCAGTGCGTGCCATAGCGACCGGTTGTTCTGCCGTTCAGTCTATTTGCATATTAGCCTTTTATTATCTATATTATAAAAGGCTAACGACCATAATGCCCTTAACACTGTAACGAACAAATGACCGGTCACAAGGAAGTGCACTGATGGGTCTTGCAGCGCGGCAGGAGTCAGTCTGGGTCCCACCTGCACAGCGGGTCTAGGTCTCGTGCGATTTTGTGTGCTGGTCCTCTAGTACAGGGTAATATCTCACTGTGTACCTAGACCACAATTGGTCTATCCCTTCCTCTCATAGTCCATGGTGGACAGCTGGGCAGTTTCCCCCTTTTGGCTATTGTAAACAGGTTATACACCTTCATGGAGCAGCTTATAACCCCTAAGGGACTTTTACATTTGATTCCAACAAGTATGTGAGGCAGACCTGGATCCCAGGAATGACATGTGGATGTGCTGCCTTCTTCAGGAAGTCACCACATTCAAGTCCCCCTATTTTTTAAACCAAGAGCACTGACCAAGAGCTTCCAAGGCCAAGTCAGACAATGACAACTTTGTGAAGAAGGGAATGAGAAGGTGCTTATTCCTGATGCAATTCTTTAAAAAAATCGTAACTGAGAATGTGTAACAGAACTTTCACACAATTGGGTGTTATTCCTGACATGCGTGGATAACGTAAAGGCTGCAAGGAAGATGAGATTTTCTCAAAAGTAAAGATTCTACAGGACTGTGGAGAGAGCAGTGAGATACAGGAGCGAGCAAAAGCAGAACCCGCCATTTCTGGGTCAGCCCTCCTTCGCCCCTAACCAGGGACTCTGGAACCACGACCTCACGGTGTACAGAACCACCATCATCACGTCAACCCTTTCACTGCTGCGCAGAGACGTTCAGCTCAGAACCCCGAGCAGGCAGCAACCTCGCAGACCTCCCATCGCGTTCAGACAGGGTGCGTCCACCGGAAGAATAACGTCCTCCCTTTGGCAAGGGAACGGCTAATATTATCATCGTTAATGCGGTCACTGTTTGGCTTCAGGACCACTCCCCATCAAAACAAAGAGACCCAACTCCCTGTAGGTGTCAGGAGTCTTACGTTGTCAAGGGAAAAAACAGCCTCAGTTCTCCAGCCACAAGTCTGGCTTCTGGCTAAGCAGCACCTCCCCCCCACCCCCCGGCCGTGGGAAGCACACTGACCACTAGGGGGGCAGCTTCTGCATTGAGCATCTACCCCCTGCTGGTCAGTGTGTGCCATAGCAACCGGTTGTTCTGCCGTTCAGTCTATTTGCATATTAGCCTTTTATTATCTATATTATAAAATTATAAAATTATTTATAATTGAATTCTTTTTTAATCTTGGGTTGGCGCCTCAGGTGCAGTAGAAAGTGAACCCAACCCCAAAGGTGCCTTGAAGGGGCAGCGTGCAGGCTCGCCTTGGGAGGAGCCTGCCAGCACAGCACAGTCCCTGCGAATCCGCACCCAGGCCCAGTGCCCGGGGACGGTGTCACGGCAGGTGCTCTTCACTGGATCCCTAATAAAGTCAAGCGGGGGAACACCCTCACCCTGTGCTCTGCACCGGACGCAGAGGGAAAACCTCAAGGTACTCAAGGTAGGACACAGACGGGAAAGGCGTGAGAACCAGAGAACCATCCTTCTTGAGGGCTGTCCCATGGTCACCAACTGTTAGTGTTTTCTCGAGTCTTCCCCAGTCAAGACTCTCAATTCAGGGATAGACACATCAGGAGGGGGACAGAACTTTTTACAAGAAAGATTCATTTTAAACATTAAATTTTTTTAATTTAAGGGAAAACAATTTTCCACCTTCCCTGCATCCCTACGCCCTCCTCCCAAGCTACTTTGCTTAAATCATGGGTCAGTCACCTTGGTAAAAAGTTCACTGGTAAACAAATGGCTCTGTGGGCCATTTGGTCTGTTATAGCTACTCAGCTCTGTCTCTGCAGCACAACACCAGCCCTGACGGAACCTTCACCACGGGCTGGCTGTGTGCCAATAAAACTTTACGGATGGACTCAAGTTTGCATTTCACATTAACTTACATGTCATGAAATACTACTCTTCATTTGTTTCAGCTAGTTAATGATTCTTCGCTCCTGGGCCGGCAGCGGTCTGGATATGGCATGCAGGCTACAGGAGGGAGGTTTAGAGGTTGTATAAACAAGAACAGAACCAGGCAAGGGCGACGTTACAATAGCGGATTTCAAAAAGACAGCACCTACCTCCGTTAAACGAACTCCAAGAAAGTTTGAAAACTCCTTTAATCACTTCTTGGCAGACAACTAGACTTGAAAATGTGCCTGCTCACCTCTAAGAATTAAATAAATGTCCACTCCCTCTTCTTCAAAAGAGAAATGCAAGAATAGTAAGGTATGTTTTCTTTTTCTTTTTTTAAATTAAGTTTTCGGAATCAGATTGGTAGGTACTCACTCGATGCCTCGTGCCTTCAGCCCTGGTCATGCTGCTGGACAGAATGCAGACCAGACATATTTCCCTGAAAGGACTTCATCCCTGACAGCTCTCGGTGATCTTCACTGACCCCCCTGTGACCCCTGCATTCATTTTAGAGATCATTTTGGCTAGGGGTTAGTACCTATATTTATGGCAATCAAGCAAGTAGTATGGCCTCATAGGCACAATTCCAGACTTTAGAATCCTAATTCTGCCATTTAGTTCTCTGATCCCGGGAAAACTAATTAACATCTCCAAACCCTCTAAGAACAGGGCATAACAACATCTTTCTCAAATAATCCTGACCCTTCAGTGCAGGGCCTGATGGGCACTAATCCATCCTCTCATTCAACGAAGGCTTCATGAGCCCCATGTGTGTGGCCCAGAAACACCACAAGCAAGGCAGACCCGGTCTCCACCATCACGGACCTTACAGACCAATGGCAACTTGTTGGGTTTTTTTCACCCAACACACACACACCTTAACCTATAAAACATCCATCTGCTTCTCTTTCTCTACTTTTTTTCTTAATATGTTTTTACTGATTTTTAAGTGAGAAAGGGAGAGAAACATCAATGAGAGAGATCATTGATTGGCAGCCTCCCGCACGCCCCCTACTAGGGATCAAGCCTGCAACCCAGGCGTGTGCCCTGACGTGGAATCAAACTGTGACCTCCTGGTTCTGGCGCTCAACCAGACGGATAGCTTTCTCTACTTTTCAATGCCACTTCAATCTGGTATCAGCTTCGAATCTTAGAGACCCAGATCAACACAGAGCGCCTGTTATGTACCTGCCCTTCTGCTCTGGAGCGTGAAGGAGGCCTCATTTCCCCAGACATCAAACGCCAGGGGCCCCTGCCCGTGAGCTGCTGCCTCCCCCTCAGCCAGAAGTGGAGAAGGAGGCCCCCAGAAGCTGAGCCAAGGGCACGGTGGTGAAGAAGATTATAGCAAAAAACATAGGTGATTTATACGCCACAATTAGGGCTCTTAGCTTCCAGAACCCAAGTCAGCATTTCTATTGTATTAACGGTGCAGGATATGCCTATTCACTAATAGTACATTACCACAATTTTCTATTACGTTCATCTCTTAGAAAGAAACACCAGGACCCGATGGCCAACGCACTCTTCATGAAGAAACTCAACAACCCGCTACATGTGTTGGGGAACATCCATCCCCACTGTGCCAGGCACAGTGTTTCCTCAGGCTGAATGAAGGGCGCACCCCCTCAGCCAAACAGATGAGGCTGCAAGGAGCACTCACACCCACCACGCTGCCTCCAGGCCCTGGGGGTCCTGCATTCACTCACTCACTTACCCCCGTCTTTACTCCCAGGGAGGAAGGCTAAGCCAGGCCACAAAGACCCTCCTGGCCACCGTGGTGGTTTCTCTAGCCCACAGGCAAGGAGCTCCTTAATCACACGTCAGCAAGCTAATCATGATTCAAGGCTCCCTGGGGACTGAGGGGCAGAGGCCGAGTAGAAAGGTTTCCCCACACGGAGGGGATTCCGCAGTCAGTGTTGGAAGCCAAGAAGAGGGCTGTGTGCTCATCCTCTGCCGGGCGAGAAGCTGGACTTCAGCAGCTCACACAAAGGGCCTGGGGTGTCCAGTCCAACCCCAGGAAGCTGTGGCCCAATTACGAAGAGGTGAACTCAAGTAACTGACCTTCTAGGCAGCATCACCGTCATCCCTCAGCAGAAAAACGCACTCCTACCCGTGGTTCATGTCACAGCAGCTATTCTGAGCAGGAAAGCTTTTGCTTTTACATTATTCTCAGTTTTGGTTGGTTGGTTCGGGTGGGGTGTGTGTGTGTGTGTGTGTGTGTGTGTGTGTGTTGAAAATTTTTTAAATATCTGCAATGAAAATGTACCCATCCCCCTCAAAATATTTAAAACTGTTTCAATGCTAGAAAGAACCTGGCCACTGTTTAGTTTAAATCACTGCCACCTCTTTCAGAACTGCTTCCTATGAAGACTGGTTACTATAATCTATCCCAAGCAGGCAGCAGAGTCCTGGCACACTCACCTGGGCGGGTAAGTGGTAGCTTTCCGTATTTGTTATAATGGCCAACATCTGAAAGCTGCTATGGATCGGGCACAGAACTATGCGCTTAGCACACATTCTCGAAGGCTCTGCCTGCAATCCTACTCAGGTGCTCTTATTAGGCCCAATTTACAGATGAGGAGACTGAGGCACACAGAGGTTAGAGCAGCTTGCCAAAGGTCAAGTGCTGGCTGGGACTCCATCCAAACCAAAGGTTCTGAACGGCACATACACGATTTCTTAGCTCTAACAATAGGATAACGTTCGCGCCAGAATCATTTACCCTGGTTTGCGTTTCACACTGAGAGAGGAAGGGAGAATGAGAGAAACATCACTCATAGCCTCCTGCACGCCCCATACTGGTGATCGAGCCCAGAGCCTGGACATGTGTCCTGACCGGGAATGGAACTGGTGACCTTCTGGTACATGGGACGATGCTCAATAATGACTTTCGTGGTTGTCGTTATGTAGACTAAGAGCAGGGCGGGAAGCTGTTTCCAGCCTGTGTGCCCACTAACTAGCAGGGCAGCCCTTCAATGCTGCCTCTTCCTCAGGCAAACACCCCCTCGGCCGGTGCCAGGAGCAGCCCAGAGGCAGGGGAGAGGCCCGTTCCAGGACACACATTTGCTTCTGAGGCTCAGAGAACAGGAAGGCTCTGGCTGTCGCCTCCATTCCTGGGGGTAAGAATACAGCAGAGAGGAGGCTGGAGCGGCCAGCCTGGGTCTGGTGAGGCCGAAGGAAGCCTGGGGTCAGGAAGGGGGAGCCAGGCCGCTGGAGGGATGCGAAGGCTGGGGCCGGCCGGCTGCCGGGGCCTGGGGCTCACTGCAAGGCCAGCACAGGGCAGCTGACGGCCACCGCAGTGCCCACTCCAGAGAACCAGGGAAGGGAACCAAGCAGGGAGGGGCAGGCACACAGGAGGGGCACTTTCCTTAGGGTGCATGCCCCCCCCCCCACACACACACAGCACGTGATCAGATCCAGCCCCGAGAAATCGCATCACAAGCCGAGTGTATACTGAACACATAGAAAACACAGGGGTTCTGAAGCCAAATCACATGTTCTTGGAGAAAACGAAACGGACAGGCTCTGAAATGCGGATAAATGCCTGGTCTTGCCTTTTTCACACGGACAGTGGTCGCTGCAGCCCTTCCTTCTCCAACCCGGGCCTTTTCACCCCACCAGCTCCTCTCCCGAGGTTTTGGAAGGAGGGAGTCCACAGTACATTGCACTGTCCAGTCCCATGTGATTTCCATGTGGTTTAAGCCTGATGAGTTCGTGTTTAGCAGGACTGCCATTTCGAGTAAGCAAAAAGATAAACTTATTTGCACAACAAATGCCTTTGGTTTAGAAGGAAGTGGCCCAAAACTGAAAAATAAATAAACTGAATTTAAAAATAGAAGGGGAACAGCCCTAGCCGGTTTGGCTCAGTGGATAGAGCATTGGCCTGTGGATCAAAGGGTCCAGGGTTTGATTCCAGTCAAGGGCACGTACCTTGGCTGCAGGCTCCTCCCTGGCCCAGGCCCTGATCGAGGCTCATGCAGGGAGCAACTAACTGATGTGTTTCTCTCACATCGATGTTTCTCTCTATCTTTCCCTCTCTCTTCCACTCTCCCTAAAAATCAATGGAAAAGTATCCTTGAGTAAAGATTTTTTTAAAAATCCCCACTCAAGGAATTGTGAGCAGAAATCAAATCTGTCAACATGCAGTTAGCAAATACTAGTGAGTGCGTGCACACACACACACACACACACACACACGCACAGCCTTGCGCTCTACACTTAGGAGGGAATTCCTGAGGGGCTGATCTCCCTGACAGCCTGGAAAGGAACCACAACACAGTCCATTTTCAGACTAGAAAACCCCCGTTGGAGGCCAGAGAGGACCCTCTTCCCAGGGCCCCACACAAAGGAAGCGACTGGTATATCTGGGTCAGCTTCTTCGGCAGCGAACACTGGAGGATACAGGTTAAGCGAAAACACCAGAAACGACCTTACTGGGTGGTCAACCGAGGGCTGAGCAGTAGCACATGGGATGAAGGCAATAGCACATAGTGGGTAAGAGCCTCAAGGACAGGAACCCCAGTGCACCTCCTGCTGTGAGAGTAACAGGACCGGCCCCAGGACCCTGTGAGGCCATCATGAGCCAGCCACTGCGCCAGTGAGGGCTCAGCGGCTACTGACCACTCCCACCTCCATCATCGAACCAAGGTAGAGCTTTGGTTCCCTGGAGAGCAAAAGGCTGACCTAAGCCTTAGGGCTCTCAAGAATAATCATCTGAACAAATGGGATTCTGTTCCTGTCAACAGCACAAGCATAGAAGAGAAGAAACGATGCTCTGGTTTGCAGCCTCAGCCAAAACTTTGAGACCACAAATCCATCGCAGAGTAGATAGAAATGGCCTAGGTAAAACAGAAACCTTTCATTATTTTTTTCCAGAATAATGAACTTTGCATTCTTTTTTAGCTTCTCATTTTTATTTTGTTTTAGTATCTGATACCATGGCCATTAAAGACAATCTCTAAAATGTCTGGTGAGCATCAGAATGAGACAGCTGGGATGCTGGCAGGAGGAAATGTCCAATCTTGTCATTTTGCAAAAGGAATTCATATTCATAATTAATGATGCTTTTGTCCATGCCAGAAGAAAAATATAAAGGCTCAACTATGCTTAAGTAAATTCTCCCCAAGCCAACTGCAATACCATTTTTATAAATTATAGAGTAACCGAGAAAAACAAGATTTTGTGAGTTGTGAGCAAAAAAGACAAACAAGGCAGCCATATTTCCAGGAAGAAATCAAGTTAAAAACATTAATTTTTCCCAACCACCATTACTGGCTCAAAATGTCAACTAAAAACAGCCAAGAGCCCCCAGCCAGAGGGGCTCGGTCGGATGACTGTGGCCTGTTCACCGAAAGGTTGCTGCTCAATTCTCGGTCAGGCACACACCTGGGTTGCAGGTTCAATCCCAGGTTGGGGCAGGTACAGAGGCAACCAATCGATGTTTCTCTCTCTTTTTATAGACAGACTACAGCGTTAGCTTTGGTTTAAAAGGCATTTCTATACACATTTCGATAGAGAAGTAGTGACTTTTCTCGTTAGATAGCTATTGAAGAGATCTACAAAGACAAATCAGTGTTAGAATAAAGGCTCATTTCACTCATGCAACAGTTTTATTTAGCAACTACTATGTTAGCGGCTAGGGATACAAGGACGAGTAAAACACGAAATACAGCCAGGGTGGTTGCCAAAGGCTGGCGGGGGAGGGAGATGGGGAGTACCTGCTTAATGAGAACGGGGTTTTGGTTTTCATGATAAAATATACCTAACATAAAACTTGCCATCACAACCATTTATTAAGATTTTCTTTTTTTCAGAGCAGCTTAAGGCCCACAGCAGAATTTAGGAGAAAATACAAAGATTTCCCATAGACCCCTTTGATGAACCTACACTGACCAAGTAGTTGTTCTTGGTAACATGTAGACTCTGCAGAAGTTTTATACACACAAGCTCAGGTGAAACAATGCATGAACTATGAAGTTTCCAAAGTCATAACTTAGCTATGAATAACTTAAAACCTAGCTTAACTAAGCCAGTTGTCTGTAACTGCCTCCAAAAAGGCACAGCACAGTGGCCTTGAACTGCCACGTAACATCATCTAAAAAACCTAGCTCAGCCCTAACCGGTTTGGCTCAGTGGAGAGAGTGTCAGCCTATGGACTCAGGGGTCCCAGGTTCGATTCTGGTCGGGTCATGTACCTTGGTTGCGGGCACATCCCTAGTGGGGAGTGTGCAGGGGGCAGCTGATCAATGTTTCTCTCTCATCGATGTTTCTGGCTCTGTATCCCTCTCCCTTCCTCTCTGTAAAAAATCAATAAAATATATTTTAAATAAATAAATAAATAAA